>JABUQX010004198.1:15000-17500 GCA_015478945.1 Trachelipus rathkii | reverse complement strand
TATGATCACACATGATCGTGTGTGCATGAGATCCTGATATCTATGAACGCCAGGAAAGGCTAGTGCCCGTATGGCAATTCCTCCGCGCGTTTTGGAGGGAGTGAGTTCTGAGGGCAGGCCCTGTCCTCGTTCAAGCTCTACTCTCTATGTCTTAATCACTAAATTACTTTTCCTCAGCGCTGAAGGCGCAAATATGTTCAACCGATCCCGAATAAAGGTAGCCGCTATGATCCTTCAAACTATGCGCCTATAGCTCTCGCTTGTATCTACTCTAAAATATTTGAAACTCTTCTTAACTCTCATTTTCCTGGATCATCTGGAGTCCTAATTTCCTTCTTTCAGATCACAGTATGGCTTTCGACGCTCGAGGTCAACTGGTGACATACTTTCTTATCTAACTGATTTATGATCTTCTGGCCTTAGGGACCATGGGAAGTCTTGCGTGGTGGCGCTTGACATACCAAAGATTTTACCGGTATGGCAATGCGTCCACTGCCTCTAACCTCCCTTCCTTATGGATTTCCCTCCTTCTCTTTGCTTACTCTTGTCTAGTTTTCTCTCCGATCGCTCTATATCAGGACTCGCTGATGGAGAGTCCTCTTCCTCCTTTCCTGCTAATTGTGGTGTTCCTCAAGGTCTGTTTATTTCCAACTTTATTCCTGCTTTTCATCAACGATCTCCTCAGCTATACTTCTAACTCTGTTCATTCTTATGCCGATGACTCAACTCTTCATTCTTCTACTCATTTCAAATCTGCTTCCTCTTTTGCATCTAGAGTTGCCTCTTGTCCTCAGTTTTTCGATTCTATTCTTGCCGATCTGGATGAGATTTCCCTGGGGGGGGGACACCGCAACCTTTTAAAACTCAACTTCTTTACATTTCCTTCTCAAAAACACCTCCCAACTTTCATATTTCCTTCGACGGCTCTAACGTCTCACCTGTGAATAACATAAACATTCTTGGTCTCAACATAAACAGCAAATTGTCTTGGAAACCTCATATTACAATAGTTGCTAAGGTGCCTCAAAGAAGCTGGCAGTTCTGTTCAGGTTGCAGGATTTTTTTTCCTCTGAACAGTTACTTCAGTTATATAAGGGCCTTATTCGCCCTTGTATAGTGACGTGACGTTGGCGCACTATCTCTTTTCTATAGGTACTACAGCGGCAGGGGTGTCTTGTTCTCGCATGAATATTGCGCGAGTATTGAAAAACCTAGACTTGTTCGTTTGTGGTTGGCCTCCTTTCCTTTCTAGTAACTTCTGTCTGTGGAACCCCTGCCTCTTCTGTTTTTACAACTGTATTTAATCTTCCCCTCTTTAAAGCTCACGTCTGCATTCACCTGAGAGATTTGCGTTTAGCTATGGGCTTGGGTGGATTTTTCTGTTTTATTTTCTGCCCCCTCCTTGAAAAGGGCCCAGCCCGTGAGTGGTGGTGAACTGTAATATATATATATACAGTATATATATATATATATATATATATATATATATATATATATATATAATAATCATATATATTTATATATATATATATATATGATATATATATTAATATAATATATATATATATATATATATATATACTATATATATATATTTCTAAGCTTGATTTATTTATTTAAGAATTACAATTAGATTGAAAACATTAACATGTGAGAAAAACGATAAAAAAAACGAAAAAAATCGTGTTTTTTCAATGCTTGTTTATTATGAAAAAAAATACATTTAAAAAGAAATAACAGCTTGAGAAAACAACCACATCACTATATATATATATATATATAGTATAATATATATATATATTATCTATATATATATATATATATATATATTATATATTATTATATAATATATATATATTATATATATATATATATAGTATAATATATATATATATAAATATATATATATACTTCAGTCTTATATATATATTTATATACTATATATATACTATATATAATTATTATATAATGATATATTATATATTATATATACTATATATATATATATTATAATATATATATATATATAATATATATATATTATGATACTTCAGTATATTGTATATATTTATATATATATATATATATATATATATATATTATATATATATATATCTATATATATATATTATATATATTATATGGGCTTTGGACTGGGGATGTCTTGTATGTCCTCTGTGTTGTTTCGTTTGTGGGTCGTGTTTGGGTTGTGGCGTATAGTTTGCGGTGTTTGGTGGTGTTCTTGTTTTGTTGTTTGTGTTGTGGCTTGTATATAGTATATATTATATATATATATATTCAGGCTTGGTTCAAGTACATTTTGGTAGTACAAGTTAGCAAAGTACTCTAGAATTGTTTTCAAGTACAGGTACAAGTACTCTATGAATTTGTTCAAGTACAAGTAATAAGTACATGTATCATCAAGTAATCTAAACAAAGGAAATATTTTAATGAATATATATATATTAGGTATATATATATATATTATTATATAATATAT
>JABUQX010004198.1:0-7500 GCA_015478945.1 Trachelipus rathkii | reverse complement strand
TATTATTATTATTATTATTAGGTATGAGAATCTGATGCCAAATTAATCAATATAAACTCTAGTACCTTTTGATATTGAACTAATTCTAACGATATTTTTCTATACTTTCTCACAGATAAGAAAGCAATTTTAATATATATATATATATATATATACTAATATATTAATATATATATATAATATATATATATATATATATATATATATATATATATAATATATATATATATATAATATATAGTATAATAATATATATATGACAAAGTTACTTAAACGCCCTCAAGGAACGGGAGGTCGGATCAAAAAACTTTTTTCACATGGTAGCATCTAGATACATAAATAGATGTTAGGGGCGAAATGAGATTTTTTTACCATGTTCTAGGGGCGAAATTAGGTTAGGTTAGGTTAGGTTAGTTAGGTTAGGTTAGGTTAGTTAGTTAGGTTAGGTTAGGTTAGGTTAGGTTAGGTTCAGGAAAAAAAATTTCATTTCGCCTCTAAAACATCTATTTTATGTATCATGAAGGCTACTATGAAATTTTTTTTTTAATCGAGCTCCCGTTCCGTTGTGGGCGTTAAGAACTTTTACCATATATAGTATATATTTATATATATATATTATATATTATTATATAGTATATTATATATATATATATATATATATATATATATATATATATATATGATATATATATATATATATAATATATATATATATTATATATATATATATATAATATAGTATAATATATATATATACATTATATATATTATATATATATATATATATATTATAATATATATATATATTAATATATATTATATATATAAATATATATATATATATATACTATATATATATATTTATATGATATAAATTAAGTATATAATTATATATATATAGTAATTATAATATATATATATATATATGGTCAGCGGTCTGGATTAGGCCGTCATAGTAGATCGTGTGTGTGTGTGACAGTAAAATCGGAATACATTGTGTGGAATCTGCGTCCCAATGCTGGTCCAGAAAATTGTAAAAAAAGAAAAAAAAAAAAATATATAAAAAAATTTATATCTCACAAAACGACAATAGCTACAGCGAAAAGGAATACATTTTTGGAATTCCTCGTAACATTTTGGATAGGAAAATGGTAAAAAAATAAAGAAAATAAAAAAAAATTATGTTAATAATTATAGTAATATGATTAGAAGGTCTATTTAGAGACCTTTTATTGCTTTATGTTTTTACTTTTTGCTTTCTATTTAAATTTTTTTTTTTTTTTACTAAAGAATACCAAGGGTATACCGCCCGATGGCAGGAGTCGGGGGTCTCCTCGCGCCGTTCGGGGAATACGGGGTTAGGGAGTATTTCCCCCCCCTCGGGGAGGGTCTCCGAACCCCCGCTCTTTGGTATTTGTGGGTGTCGCGGGGGTGCCTCCGCCCCTCCCCTACGGGGTATTGGAAGACACATCCCCCCTATTTCCCCTTAACTCGAAAACAAAAAAGCTCACTCGTAAAAGCAAAAAAAAAAATTATTTTTTTTACATTTTCCTATGTGAAATTTTTACGAGGATTCCAAAAATGTAGTACTCCTTTTCGCTGTAGCTATTGTAGTTTTATTGAGATATAATTTTTTTTTATTTTTTTTTTTTTGCATTTTTACTGGACCAGCATTGAGACCAGGATTCCAGCAATGTATTTCGTTTTACTGTAGCATTAATTAGTTTTTAAGATACATGATGGACGTCCTTCTCAATTTCTCTCCCCCCTTATATAATAGTATATATATATATATATATATATATTATATATATAATATAAATATATTATATCTTATATAATATATATAGTATATATATATATATATATACTGATATATATATATATATATATTATATAGTATATATTATATATATAGATATATATATACAGTGCGTCAGAAAAATAAATATGAACACCTAACAATAGCAAAAGAATAATTCGTGGTTGCAAATCTGGCACATTTTAGTGATTTATCTCTTACATTTCTTTGGGAATCTGGCCAACCAATCGGAAAAGATGCGCGCCTTACGATCACTTTTGAGGTCAGGGAGAGGATTGTATTTAAAAAAGGTAAAAAAAATAAAGTAGAAAATTATATATATATAATAATTATATATATTTATATATATAATATTATATATATATATATATATATCTAATAATATACTATAATATATATATTATATAGTATATATATATTATATATATATATATATCGCTATCTAATACAGAGGTGGGCACCGATCCGGGTTATCGTTACTCGTTACTAACCGGAACTGTTTTTTTGAGTTAGACGGTAGTAACGGACTCGTTACTTTTCCTTTCATGTAAACGCTCGAATAAGTTCCGTATTTTTTTCTCTCCGCTTACTTTTCTATTCCGTTACAATTTTTGTTCGCTTTCTTTGAATGTTGAAGCTAGCGCAATTGACGCATCCCGATCAAGCTAAAAAATCCTTTGTATAATATATATATATATATATATATATATATATATATATATATATATTATATATATAATATATATATATATTATATAGATATATATATATATAATATATATATATATATATATATATATATATGATAAGGAGAATAAGGGAAATCTGCATAGGAATAATGAAATAGGGATGGTGCTTTCGTAACTGTTGAGATGAATGTGACTAGAGTGTGGCGTGGAGGGAACAAATCGAAAATCTGCATAACATTTTGCAGTAATGAAGGCGGTGATAGTTGAATGTGTGAGGTTTGGATGGGCAAGGATTAGGTATTTTGTCGCATGAAGTCATTACGTTAGGAGGGACATAGGTGAATGCTACCGGTATGCTCCTAGAGCGCTGCGGCAAATATTGCTAAGACTCAATGAGTAAAATCGTTCAGGTATAGATGAAATTACCCGGTGAATGATCAAGAACGGAGGCGGAATGGTGAAATGATTGGATTTGGAAGTTTTGTAACAAAATGTTTAATGGAGGCATAGTTTCGTAGGGATTGGAGGAGAGAAGTAACAGTACCCTTATATAAGGGTAATGAGATAAGGCGGTAACTGTAGGAATTATAGGGAAAATAGTTTAATTAATTTTATAATATTATATATATATATATATATATATAATATAATATATATACTATACTACGTATATATATATATATATATATATATATACAATATATATACCTAAGATATATACTTATATATATATATATTAGTAACTATATATATATATATATATATATATATATATATATATATATTATAATATATTATAAATATTATATATATATAGTATATATTATATATACTAGTATATATATATATATATACTATATATATATATATATAAACTTATTTTTTGTTCGAAAGAATGCGTCGAGTGACTGAAGTAATGATTGGTGGGGCAAGTGGCTTAGAAGTGGTAGAGGATGTTGGATCAATCTTTACACTGAAAAAATAATGATTGGAAAAGAGGGAGGCGAAGAATAAATTGTATTAGGTTTTTTGGATGTGCAAACAGGGCGTATGAAATGATTAATATATATGGTGTTAAAGGTGTTATTGATATATGGTATTGGTGGTAAGCTTGCTGAATGGAAATCAAAAGTATTAATGACGATAGTGAAGCGTGTGTTAAGAATATTGGATTGAAAGTGATTGTTTTAATATTAATAGCGGAGTTGGGCAGGGATGTGTTATGTCTTCTGAGTTACAATTTGTATGATGGATGGGGTTATGAAAGAAATTAGAGGTGGGATGGCAGGGGATGGTGTTAGAATTAGGGTTGTGGAGTCGTTTCAAAATTTTCCGACTCCGAACTCCTACTCCACCTTCTCTTCAAAATTACCGACTTCCGGACTCCGGCGACTCCCAACTCCACATCTTGGTTAGGAATGATGGAGAATGGAAGAGAGTGGGAGGGTTGCCCTACCTATTATATGCGGATGATTGTGGTTTTTGTGTGACGAATCTGAGAGGAGTTGAGATGATTGGTAGAGTAGATTTGACAGGGGTGAAAAAAGAGATTGTGTGAAGGTAAGCGTAGATAAGATTAAGTGTTATGGTTGTGTAAGTAGGACAGTCCTCGGTGTGAAAGTTATGTTAGATGGTAAGCAGCTGGACAAGTGTCTGAGTTTAAATATCTAGTATATATATTGGATTAAAAGGGAACGGATGATGCTGAGTGTAGTAGCGAAAGTTGCGAATGGCTAGGAAGGTGTAGCTTGGTGATATTAATACGTTTGGTGGAGTGCAAAGACTAAGTTTAGAGTGCGCTAGGATCTTACATGCAGGGTAGTTTTTTGAATAATATGATATCTTGAAAATTTAAACACACAAATCAATAAATTACATAAGATACCGCTAATTAATGTCATATCGAAGCTTTTAAGTAACGGAGTATACGGAAAGTAACGGCACGTCGTTACTTTCCTTTCACAGAAACGGAATAACGATAACGGAACTACTTTTTCCGAAGTAAATCGGTAGCACTAAAAAATTACCTATCCCATCGTCGCCACACGTCCGAGAGTTAACGATAACGGAAACTACTTTTTGAGTAACGCATGCCCAGCCTCTGTAATATATATATATATATATATAATATATATATATAAGTATTATATATATATATAATATATATATATATATATATATATATATATATATATATAATATATATATATATATATATATATATATATATATATATATATATATATATAGTATATATATATAGCGGTATATATATATATAATATAATATATATAATATATATATATATATATTATATATATATATATATATATATGATATATATATATTATATATATATACTATTATATATATATTATATATATATATATATATATAATATAGTTAAGAATGAGAATAAGCGGAATCTGCTTAGAATAATGAATAGGGATGTTGCTTTTGTAACTGATGAAATGGATCGTGGAGGGTTAGTTGGAGGCGGCGGAGGGAGCACTTTTTGAAAATCTCCATAACATTGGCTGTAATGAAGAGGTGACTGAGTTGAAAGGTGTGGTTTGATGGTGGCAGAGAAGGAATAGGTATTTTTGGGAGATAAGGTCATTACTAAGGAGCAGGTAATGGGTAGGGTGAAAAAGTTGAAGAATGGTAAATCGTATATGGTAAATGGTAAATCGTAAATGGTAAGGTATAGATGAAATTACTGGTGAAATGATACTAAAAGGATACGAGATCGTGATTTAGTGGATTTTGAAGTTGTGTAACAAGCGTTTATGGAGGGTATAAGTTTCGAGGGATTAGAGGAGAGCAGTAATAGTATCCTTATATAAGGGTAAAGGGGATAAGGGTAACTAAGAATTATAGGGGAATTAGTTTATTGAATGTTGTAGGGAGGATATATATGCTGGTATTTTGGTCGGAAGAGTGCGTCCGAGTGACTGAGGACTGATTGGGTCAGAATACAAGTGGTGCCTTTTAGAAGTAGGTACGAGATGTGTGGATCAAGATCTTTATTATTGAAACAAACGATCTGAGAAAGTGTGAGAGAGAAGAATATATGTGTATACTTAGGTTTTATGGATTTGCAACTGGCGTATGATACAATCAATAGGAAGTTCTATGGCAGGTGTTAGTGATATATGATGTTAGTGGTAGGTTTCTGATTGGAATCAAAAGTATGTCTGACGATAGTGAAGCTTGTGTAAGAATAAATGGAGTTGAAAGTGATTGGTTTAATTTTAATAGCAGAATGAGACATGGATGTGTTATGTATCCTTGGTTATTCAATTTTTTGTATATGGATGAGGTTATTAAAAAAATTAGAGTTGGAGTTGGAAGGGGATGGTGTTAGAATGATGGAAAATGGAAGAGAGTGGAGGGTTCCCTACCTATATTATGCGGATGATCTGGTTTTGTGTGGCGAATCTAAAGAGAGTTTGAGAGGACTGGTAGATAGATTTGGCAGGGTGTGTAAAAGGAGGGTATGAAAGTAAACGTAGATAAGAGTAAGGTTATGGTTGTGAGTGAGGACAGTCCTCGGTGTGAAGTAATGTTAGATGGTGAACAGCTGGAACAAGTGTCTGAGTTTAAATATTTAGGAAATATCAGCCGCTACCGTGGCTCAATCGGTAGAGCGACAGGGTCGCATGACAAGGGCCTGGGTTGCGATTCCAAATCTGGATCCTAGGTAGAAATTACCTAGAGAAATTCCCCTCCTAGAATAGGGCTATGCCCGTGAGGTGTGAACTTTAAAAAAATATATGTTGCATGAAAAGGGAACGGATGATGCAGAGTGTAGTAGGAAAGGTGTGAATGGTAGGAAGGTGGCTGGACGAGCAATTAAATTCTTGGTGGATGTAAAGGGACTAAATCTTGAGTGCGCTAGGATCTTACATGAGGGTATGTTGTTAAATGTGTTAATTAGTGAAACTATGGTCTGGAATAAGAGGTATAGATCTAAAGTACAATGTGTTCATATGAACAATCTTAAGGGCGTTAGGTGTGAGAAGAATGATAAAATGAGAATGAACGCCATTAGGTGAACTTCTGTTGTGTGGTGTGACAGAATGGAATTAAAATGAGAAGAATAATGAAGAGTACATTGAGATAATTTGGTCCTGTGGAATGGGTGGATGATAGTCGGTTGATTAAGCGGATATATAGTAGTGAGTGTGCTGGGAATCGAGAGGCTGGGAGACCGAAGAAAAAGTGGATTGAGTCAGTAAAGGAATGCCTGAAGGAGAGGGATGTAAGTTTGGCAGCGGCGTGAAGATAGGTTGATAATAGAGTGAATGCGTGGTTTTGTGAAAGGGGTATGGTGTGCCCAACGCTGGACCAAGGGATGAAGGGTAGATTGACGAGATGCCATAGTGAGGGTCCGTCGCAGTTCCGTAAAGCACTAGGGTTTATTTTTCTGACTGCGACGAGTTCTCACTTCAAGTGTATAAAAGGACGGTAAGGCTGGCTTTCCTTTCGATTTGTGTGATATTCTTCTACTACTTTCCTGTTTGCAGTGCATGTGACTCACCTTACTCCCTTTTGCTACCTTTTGGGCCTTTTAGAGATATTAGCCTCGTTGACACGTTTAGTGTTTATATATTTATATATATATATATAATATATATTATATATATATATAGGTATATATATATATATATAATATACTACTAGATATATATAATTATATATATATTATATATACTATATATATACAGTATATATATATATACTATTATACTATAATATATATAGTTATTATGATACCTTATATATATATATATGATATTATATATATATAAAATAATATATATAGATATAATATATATTATATATACAGTATTATATTATATATATATATTATATAGTATGCCACTATGTTGATATTAATATAGCTATATATATATATATATATATATATTATATATGATGATTCACTATATATAATATATATATTATAATTTATATTCTCTCTTT
>JABUQX010004197.1:30000-31004 GCA_015478945.1 Trachelipus rathkii | reverse complement strand
ACACGCTCAACCTTACTCGGCTACTGGAAGACCTAGATTCCGTAACTTTTTTTTCGGTTTCCTCGAGAAAAACTCGCTTAGGGAACGACAAATTATTTGGTCCCATTTCCCGAGAAGTCGAAAGTAACGTTATTTCGTGCCCCGAACAGGGAAGGAACCCTATGAATTTTTTCACGTTAATTTTCAAAGTGTTCTTTATATTCCAGTTTAATTTAATTTTTTTCCACAAATTATATTCCAGACACGTTCGTTTTGATTATTAACCAAAATTTATATGATCAACTCACGAGTATCAAAATTAGACACGAAGATGTGGCGGCATTAGCTTCTTTTAATAAAAGAGAAATGAAAATAAAAAAAAATTTTAAACAATTTTTATTAGCATGAGAAAAATAATAGTGTATAACATTATTTAAAAAAAAAAAGCAAACGTAGAGTGACAAGAGCTCGTGAATTTTCAAAAAACTTGCTCCGTTTGTGGCAAAGGCCTGGTGAAACTAAATATCCTAGCTTTTCTTCAATATTTTTTGGCAGTTTTTTTCGAAAACGCTGAAAACCCTTACTGTTAATACTTGGGGTTTGGATATTCAATTCGGCGAGCTGTCGAGATTCGATTTCCGTTTGAATTTCTCTGATTGTTCTGTTCGCCTAAGAAGTACCTCGTGGTGCGTTTAAATTAACTATGACACCCTAGCAGCGAAAACTCTCTCTGTTATAGGCGAAAAGTGTCACGTCAGCTTGATTTGTTATGATTATTAAGCAAAAAGTAATTCGAAAAAAAAAATATTCCAATTTAATTAATTTAAAATAATCCATTGTTCTATTGTAATTCGATTTTGCTTAGCTGACATATTATATTCAAAATACATTTTAAAGCTTGAATTTTTTTGATTAATAAGCAAAACATATTGAAAAAAACAAATATCGCAATTTATTTAAATTTTGCTTAGTTGACAAATTAAATTAAAATATTTTTTTATACTATTACTAAGCAAAAAGTATTT
>JABUQX010004197.1:2500-12500 GCA_015478945.1 Trachelipus rathkii | reverse complement strand
CTTTCTAAGGCACCCTGAAATTTAACGTAAAACAATCTTAAGGGTCCCTCCCTCTTAAGCTTCGATCTTGCCACGAAATAACGTTACTTAAATAAAGTTTTCGTTCCATAAGGGATTTTTTTTCGATGGAAACCAAAAATATAATTAGGAAATCTAGGACCTCGCTTAGCGACATAAGGTTAAGCGTGTTGTGAGGAAATAATAGATCAAAAAGTTATTTGTCGTAAAATATTACAGCGTCATTTCCTACGGAATTCCTGTTTTAAATGTAAAGCATTTTCCCCTTTCATTTAATTTTCTTTAGATTCGTAATATAGACTGTTTTATAGCATACCCCGAGTCTAATCGTAAATTAAATTTTGTGTAATGACTCGAATATTCAGGCTTTTCAACGGTAATATTTCCCGTTTGTTCTTTGTAATTAAAAATAAAAAATTATTATTTTCTTTATCAGTCGTAGGGTCCTTAGGTACTCCTCATAAGTTTAAGGGGGTACGGGGGGTTCCTGGGGACAAGTTTCAAAATTTCCGGAAAAAACCCTAAGTGTTCCCCCTTTGCGTAAGGTGATGGAACAAAAAACCGTTCCCTTTATTATGGCTTTTCGCCAAAAATTTTAATTGATCGTTCCCTTTAGAAATTTTTTCCACCAGAAATAAAAAAAAAAAAACGGAATTTAGGCCGTAAACTAGCATGCCTCCTTACAGTAGGTCATAACTAATTGATAGATTGAAATTGCATTTACGTACGACCATTATTTTTTTTTCTACGAATTTTTTTAAAATTCGCAAGGTAACGTTCCCTTTAGTGCGATTTTATTATGCGTTTTGGAACAAATTTGATCTTCTTGTTCCCTTTACTTACAAAGAATTTAGATCGGAAATTTTCAGAAGTGTAAGATGCCATAATATTGACAGGCTTATATTTTCAAACTTGTATGACCTAACAGGTGCAGGTTTAAATTAAAGTATGTTGTAGAACTTACTACTTTGTACTATTTGTAACCTTTTAATTATTCTAAGTATGATAGATTTTGATTTCACAACTATCGACTTCTCGGCTTCGGCTAAGTCTAACTCATTCTCATTCGGTCGATTTCACTCTTTTTAATGAAGATGCCATGTTGCCATGTTTATATATTCAAAACTGTATGACCTGCAGATGAAAATTAATTTTTAAGATTTCTGAACGTCAATATTTATAATGTACTATATATATTATTATTTTTTTATAGTTTAGTCTCCCAATTTTTTTTTCAAATTTTTGACTTAGACCCTCGACTTAAAAACGGTACAGAATAAACGTCATTTACAATAATAATTGAATACGGCTTAACGATAGTTCGTTCCCTGAAAATAATTGCCGTAGATACGTTTGAGTCGTTTTTTATGATATCGAGAAACGTCCATTTTAGTATAATGACGCCGTAGAGGAAACCCGGCCTCGATTTACCCCCATCGGATCGGCTCGGTAATTACGAAACGTCACTATCGTATTTGGAGATGTGAAAAAGGTAAGGTTCACTGGTATGAAGTATGTATTGAATATTAGGATTGGTTCCACTCACGGCATTCTGGAAAAGTGGAGAGTTCTTTCCATCGGATAAAAACTCGTTAGGAACAAAAAATTGATTTTGCACCGGGCGTCGTGCATATTTATTTATCTATTTATTTTTATTTTATTACCTCTAAAAATTATTTATCGGGGAAAAGGAATGTTAAGGAGACTAAAACTAAAAAAAAATATTATTTTTAAATAAATATATTGCACTCTAAAATTTAACGTAAAAAAATCTTGAGGGTACCCTCCTACGGTTCGCTCGGGGCACGAAATAACGTTACTCTCTACTTCTCGGGAGATATTTACCCGAGAAACAAAAAAAAAATTACGGAATCTAAGTCTGTAAAGAATTGATAATAATAAGTTATTCACATATTGGATATTTTTTTTTCTTCGTTCTTAATTTTTCTTAAAGTCTTAATTAATTATCATCATCTGTAGCAAAAAATCGCTTAAAACCTATAGAAAATGGGCGTCTTGCGTTCTACATCGTACTTTAATTTAAACCTGCACCTGTTAGGTCGTACAAGTTTGAAAATATAAGTAGCCTGTCAATATTATGGCATCTTACACTTCTGGAAATTTCCGATCTAAATTCTTTGTAAGTAAAGGAAACAAGAAGATCAAATTTGTGCCAAAACGCATAATATAATCGCACTAAAGGGAACGTTACCTTGTGAATTTTAAAAATTCGTAGAAAAAAAAATAATGGTCGTACGTAAATGCAATTTCAATCTATCAATTAGTTATGACCTACTGTAAGGAGGCATGCTAGTTTACGGCCTAAATTCCGTTTTTTTTTTCTGGTGGAAAAAATTTCTAAAGGGAACGATCAATTTAAATTTTTGGCGAAAAGCCATAATAAAGGGAACGGTTTTTTGTTCCATCACCTTACGCAAAGGGGGAACACTTAGGGTTTTTTTCCGGAAATTTTGAAACTTGTCCCAGGAACCCCCCGTGCCCCCTTAAACTTATGTGGAGTACCTAAGGACCCTACGACTGATTTTAGTTTTACGATATCTCAAATTATTCCTGGGTTATTGCCACGTGTTGCCGCCATGTTTATATATTCAAAACTGTAAGACCTAGCAGGTTGAAATAATAAATTACTGTGGTGCCTACTACGTTGTACTATTTCTATCTCTGGTTATTCCGAGTATGATAGATTTTGATTTCTTTAGCACCAAATTGGCCATTTCCGTTCCGATATATTTATTTTATTTTTCAAAAAAAAGTTACAAATTACCATTTTTAAAAGAAAATATCTTTCCCGGTACGTGAAGTAAGGGGCTGCAGGTCAAACAGTTTTGAATATATAAACATGGCAACATGGCATCTTCATTAAAAAGAGTGAAATCGACCGAATGAGAATGAGTTAGACTTAGCCGAAGCCGAGAAGTCGATAGTTGTGAAATCTAAATCTATCATACTTAGAATAATTAAAAGGTTACAAATAGTACAACGTAGTAAGTTCTACAACATACTTTAATTTAAACCTGCACCTGTTAGGTCATACAAGTTTGAAAATATAAGCCTGTCAATATTATGGCATCTTACACTTCTGGAAATTTCCGATCTAAATTCTTTGTAAGTAAAGGGAACAAGAAGATCAAAATTTGTGCCAAAACGCATAATAAAATCGCACTAAAGGAAACGTTACCTTGTGAATTTTAAAAATTCGTAGAAATATAAAAAAAATGATCATACGTAAATGCAATTTCAATCTTTTAATTAGTTATAACCTACTGTAAGGAGGCATGCTAGTTTACGGTAAAAATTCCTTTTATTTTTATTTCTGGTAGAAAAAATTTCTAAAGGGAACAATCAATTTAATTTTTTGCCACAAACCCATAATAAAGGGAACGGTTTCTATCGTGAAATAAAGAATATTCGCGGCAATCCACGTTGCTTTAATTAAAATGTTAATAATTTCGATTAGGATGAAAGATAAAGAAAAATTCTTGTGATAAAATAAAAAATTTTTTTTAAAGCGTTTCTTGTGCGTCACTAAAACGACAATACTTTGCGAGTTAATCTTCCCCGATCGTCGACACATCGTCGATTATTCGGCCATAAAGGAAGCGAAAATATACGGTTTAATGCTGACTTCGTTACCCGAAAGAATGTTCGGAGAAGACGAGGAATACCGCGAAAATGACGACTCGTTGACTACCGTCTCTCCCCGACTCTGCTTCGAGTTTTTCAAATTCTTCGGAATTTCAACACCGGAGTACTATTCGATACCGCCCGAAGCCGCGAAAGAGGAAATCGCCAAATTTCGGAGGATGAAAGATGCCGAAGGTTTCGTCCTGTATTATTTAGTAAACGACCGTACCGTCGGGATAGCGAAAGTAAAAACTATCTGGTACGTCCTTTTGCAAGCTCTTCAATACACTTGGTCGTGTTTAAGCCAAGCTGGTCCATTCTTCCATAGTTCGAGCTTCTTCATGAATTCGCGACAGGACAAACCACGAGTTATAAGATCTGCAGGGTTTTCATCTGTTTTGACGTAGTTAAATGAGATCGGTATTAAATTATCGTTTCTCATAGATGAAACCATACTCTTAATGTCCTGTATACGATTCCGAACGAAAATTTGTTTTGTCCTGCTACCTCCTCCAGCTACCCATGCAAGAACGATTTGGGAGTCAGAGAAGACGTTGACCTTACTAAATTCAACCTCTTGTAGGCTAGTCACGATCTGCGGAAGGCATTTAAGCGCCAGAAAGATGGATAAAAGCTCTAAACAAGGAAGGGTTTTTCCCTTGAGAGGAGCTACTTTAGATTTGGCCCACATTAACGAAGGACCTTGTTCTGGGGAGGTGATGTAAGCCGCAAATCCATAGCTCTTTGAACTAGCATCGCAAAAGATGTTAAGGGTTGCATTAGTCGATGAGGTATCAAAACAAAAACGATTGAACGATAAACTCTTAAGAGAGTCAAGATCGGCCCTTAATTTTTCCCAATCCTCCTTTATTTCAAGATCGATAGAGTCATCCCAACTCATTTGTTTTTCCCATATACGCCTCATCAAAAGTCGACCTCTCAATGTGACAGGAAGAAACAAAGAAAGAGGATCAAAGATTTTATTAACTTGAGAGAGCAGATCTCTTTTTGAACTGACTGATGATAACTCAAAGTCTGCGAGTCTCAGGGTATCATTACCAGGATGGTAAAGGTAACCTAGAACTTTTTCCTCTTCGCAGTTATGGGAAGAAAACATGTTATCCTGTTTTATTTGAGCCTTAAGATCTGAATGGTTAGTGTTCCAAGAACACAAGTTGAATCCTCCTTCCTTCATTCTTTGAACTGATGTGGTGTAAATGTTTCTCAGTACTTCTGGGGACGAGTGCGTGTAAATAAAATTATCTACATAAAGATTATTTATCAGAAGACGAGAGACTAAATCATAAGGATAGTTATTCTGAATGTGGTGTCTAATAACAGCTCCCAAAATGTAGGGAGAAACAGCAAGTCCGAATATGATGGTTGCGTACCGATAAGTAACAAGCCTGCCATCTTCTTCCCAGAAGAAACAAAACTTGTTACGGTCACTTTCTTGCTTGAGATAGATTTGTAAGAAAGCTTTAGAAATGTCCGCAACAACCACATATTTATTGGTTCGAAAAGCTAAAAGAAGACGAAGAAGGGGAACCAACAAATCTATACCTGGATAACAGGCTTGATTAAGGGAAGGAGCTCCTTTTGTACGAAGACTGCAATTGAATACAGGTCTAATCTTAGTTGATACCTGATCAGCCATTCTTATGACAGGCCTGTGGGGAACCCATACATATTTATGGAAGTCCTTCGGAGATACTTTGATGATTTCAATTATGCCGTTTTTCAGCTGCTCTTTAAAGACATCACTGTATGCTTTGTCGAGTCCCTGATTGTTGAGACGATTCTTGACTCGTTTTAGTGTACTTAAAGCAACATTATAGTTGGATGGAACTTGATGCAGCAAATCCTGAATCCAAGGGATTTCGATGTGGTACTTTCCATCGATAAATTGAATGGAGTTGTGGAATTTAGTTATAAATTCTTTGTCGGTAGTACCATAATCTTTTTCTTCCTGAATTCCCATGGACTCCAGACTGTACAGATGCTCCAGACCAAGTTCAGTATCCTTTTGATTCGAGGAAAGATCGATGACATCAGGGTAGGAAGGATGGGGATCTAGGATTGAGTTTACGAGGGTTTGAGGAGCGTTGACAAATTGGTAGGGCAATGAAGAGACAGACATTGTTAGTCATGAATCTTCCTCCTCATGTTCTCGCGATGAGTTAACAGACTGCTTTCTGTACAGAAAGTCTTTTTGATGTGGAAGTAGAAAAGAATCCACAGGACCGAAAGGAACTAAACCGAAACAAGTTGAAATAGCACTTCCTTCCAAACATTCTACCATTTGGAAGTGCCTCATATGACAAAGAGCGTCAGTGCCAAGCAAAAGGTCGATGTTATTCACAGAGTCCCCATAAGGACCTACAAATGAGTTATCAGCTACTTTGTATTTTGACGAAATTCTACAAATAGCAGATGCCAGTCCATTAACAGTAAAACCCACATCTAAAGAAGGGTCTACAAGAACAGGAATTGATATAAATGAATCACAACAACAGTTGAGATCCAAATTAGTTAAATAAGAGGAACGAACCTGCTCTCCGATGAAGGTTTTGATGGGATTGTCAATCTTGGGTAATTGCTCACAATTGATGTCGAATTTATTGAGCAATCTTGGACTAGCATAGGTTCTCTGTGAACCTAAGTCAATTAATGAACGAACAGGCACAGACTTATTCTTGTGTCTTACTGTGATGGTGATGGTAGGTAAGATTTGGGAGGCAGATGACTGTCCGGTATTGATACACAAGTGGTTGCTAATACCAGAATTACTCTCTTCATCGGCATCTTTTCGATTGTTATTCCGATGTTGAGTATGAATTTCAGATGGACAAAGAGCTGTTAGATGCTTTCTACTCTTGCAATTTAAGCAAGGGTACTTAAGGTTGAGTGTTTTTGCTGGACACATATCCACCATATGTTTCAAGCTGGAACAGTTGCTGCACAGCTTAAGCACGACACATCTGTCCCTTTTGGCCTTGGGAGATTCATAAACTGTGCATTCTGAAAGGAAATGCTTCCCACTGCACAACTTACATTTAATTTCAGACGATGCTTGAACATTTGATGATGATGGAGATGATGTCTTTTTATTTACACTATCACCTTTGGATGTATTGAAAGTATGACTCTGTTCAGATGGTACAGAAGGAAACTTTTTTCCATTTCTGTTTCTCCTTTTTGAATCAAAAGAAGAACGAGAAGAACCAGAAGAGGGAGATTGAGTGTAAGATTTTGGAGTTCGAAATCTTTCCATATTATGAATGATTTGATTGTGTTCTTTGAATATGAGGTTGATGGAAGGATATTGTTCCTTCGTTGACAGCTTCAACTCTCTCAAAAATGAAATAGGAAGCTTATCAACCACGATATGACTTATTAACTTGCAACCGGATGAATCCTCTTGAAAAAAGTCAACTCCAAGTTCCTTAAGTTCCTTCAAGTTAGCTCGAACCTTTAAAATGAAAGACCGGACAGGTTCCAACTGTCTTCCGTCAAGAGGCGGAGCTGAATCTAACTCATGTAAAATAGAGTCGATAATGAATGCTCTATCTAGATAATGTTCCTTTAAGATGGTTAAGGCAACATCATAATTGTCATCAGTGCCTGACAAGAACTCAATGTCCTTCAGAGCATATCCCTTCAAATGTGATTTTAAATATTGAAGTTTGATGGCCTTTGAGATGTCTCTTCTCTCTCCATATACGTTATTGAAAGATTGGAGAAAAGAGCGGAAAGAATGCTTGTCTTTATCTCCCGAGAAATCTCCACACTTTAAGGCAGGAATCTTTAAGCTAGAAGGATAATGACAGCAATTCTCCTTCGAGTTTGACTTCTCTGAAGAGGCACTAGACGACTTTCTTGAATCTGAATTATAACCATACTTGTCTTTCAACAAGTGAAGTGCTTTAGCCATCTTAATATGGTAGGTATCAGTGGCTGTAAGTTCTTCGTCAAGTATGGCTTGGTCAACTTTCGTATATTCAGCCCCCAATATTAAGTTTTCAATGATGGTGTCTTGAGCTTTAATTTCACTCATGACTGTTGTCACCTTTTCAAATACAGTTTTTACAACAACTGGATCGTAAAAGGTGGGAGAGTCCTCATCACCTTCCTCTTCTCTATAGGAAAGTGTTTACAACAGAGAGTAAGTTTTCTTCTTAAGTGTCCCCTTTTTAACCTAAGAGGACCCAAGTCTTTAAGAAGACTTGACTTGAGGCTAGATATTTCCTCTCCTGAAAGATCTGTAGGCATTAGGTCTTGAAAATCAGCAGCCTCTTTCAGATCTAAGTCTTGAATGATGTCCATATTGATAGTAGAAAGAACAAATCGAGAAAGAATGGAACGAATGAGAAATAATACACTAGTGCGCAGTAACTATGTCAAAAACAACCACTGAGCATATACTATATCGAAAAACAATCACTGCGCATAGACTATGTCGAAAAACAACCACTGCGCATATACTATGTCTATGTCGAAAATCTATGTCGAAAAACAACTACTGCGCATAGACTATGTCGAAAAATAAACCCTGGGCATAGACTATGTCGAAAAATAAACACTGCGCATTAGACTATGTCGAACGAAAAACGATAACTGCACAGACTATGTCGAAAAACAATCACCGCGCATAGGCTATGTCGAAAAACAAACACTGCGCATAGACTATGTCGAAAAATAAACACTGCGCATAGACTATGTCGGAAAACAGTCACCGCGCATGGGCTATGTCGAAAAACAAACACTGCGCATAGACTATGTCGGAAAACAGTCACCGCGCATGGGCTATGTCGAAAAATAAACACTGTGCATAGACTATGTCGAAAAACAAACACTGCGCACAGACTATGTCGAAAAATAAACCCTGCGCATAAACTATGTCGAAAAACAATAACTACACAAACTATGTCGAAAAACAATCACCGCGCATAGGCTATGTCGCAAAACAACTACTGCGCATAAACTATGTCAGAAAACAATCACCGCGCATAGACTATGTCGAAAAATAAACACTGCACATAGACTATGTCGAAAAACAAACACTGCGCATAGACTATGTCGAAAAATAACACTGCACATAGACTATGTTGAAAAATAAACACTGCGCATAGACTATGTCAGAAAACAAACACTGTGAATAGATTATGTCAAAACACAATCACCGCGCATAGACTATGTCGAAAAATAAACACTGCACATAGACTATGTCGAAAAACAAACACTGCGCATAGGCTATGTCGAAAAATAAACCCTGCGCATAAACTATGTCGAAAACTAAACCATGCGCATAGACTATGTCGAAAAATAAACACTGCGCATAGACTATGTCGAAAAATAAACCCTGGGCATAGACTATGTCGAAAAATAAACACTGCGCATAGCTTATGTCGAAAAACAATCACCACGCATCGATTGCAATGAAAAACAGTCACCGCGCATACAAAATGTCGAATGTATAAGAAAATTATCGAATGCGCAATGACTATGTCGAAAAACAAACACCGCGCATAGGCTATGTCCAAAAACAAACACTGCGCATAGACTATGTCGAAAAATAAACACTGCACATAGGCTATGTTGAAAATAAAAACTGCGCATAGACTATGTCGAAAAGCAATAACTGCACAAACTATGTCGAAAAACAATCACCGCGCATAGGCTATGTCGCAAAACAACTACTGCGCATAAACTATGTCAGAAAACAATCACCGCGCATAGACTATGTCGAAAAATAAACACTGCACATAGACTATGTCGAAAAACAAACACTGCACATAGCTTATGTCGAAAAACAATCACCGCGCATCGATTGCAATGAAAAACAGTCACCGCGCATACAAAATGTCGAATGTATAAGAAAATTATCGAATGCGCAATGACTATGTTGAAAAACAACCACTACGCAAGCAAAATGTCGAATTTGAGAAAATTATCGAATTTATATAAAAATATCGAATGCGTACGAACTGTCGAAAACACACACTGCGCATGCAAAATGTCGAATGTATATATATAAAATATATACAAAATATTTACTGTAATATTTATTTTTTAAAGTCACTTTTTGCGAATAGAAAAAACTTAAGAACAATTTTTTAGAAAAAAATTATCAAACACGTGACTTTAAGTTGCTTTCAAATTAAAAAAAATGTTAAGACACCTTTATCAAAAAATCAACAAAAAAAAAACAAAAAAATTTACTAGTAAATCTTTCAATCAATTATTATATATAATTGATACGCCCAACATATGGAAATAAATCGCGCTTGAATATGCCTGTCTAGTCTCAAACTCGATGCAAGAAAAAACTTTAAGT
>JABUQX010004196.1:25000-27500 GCA_015478945.1 Trachelipus rathkii | reverse complement strand
GGTGAGTGTTTTGTGGTATAGGTTGATAAGTTTTATGTATTTGTAGGTTGTTGTATTTTTATTGCTTTGTGAGGTTAGTAGGTTATTAGTATATATATATAATATATATATATATATTATATATATATATTATATATATATATAGAAATTCCTGCATTCAGCATGTAAAAGTTGAAAGCAGGCATTTTCGAGGGTTCTCAAATCCGAGAACTCAAGAAAGAGCTCGTTTCCAAAAATTCAAATGACAACATTGGAAGCAGTGTGAGTGGTCAACTCGTTTGTAGGTTGTAAAGAATATCAGTTTGGAACTTCAATGAACTACGATGAACTCGACGAGAATGAGTTCACTTTATTTTGCAAACTTGGCTGTAATATAAGCAACAAACTGCATTACCTTCACAACAGATATTTGGTTAGCTTCCTCAGTTAACCTCTGTTAAAAAAAAAAAAAAAAAAAAAAACGTTATAAATCTTGTTCAGAAGAGCCAAAACTGCGTAATCCGTAGTGTTTTATTTCAATTTCTTTGAAATATTTTTAAATTTTAATTTATTTGGCTTTTAGCTCTAAATCACAACATTCTTTACTAAGAAACCTATATGCTAAATTATTATTATTATTATTATTATTATTATTATTATTATTATTATTATTTATTATTATTATTATTTTATTTTATTATTATTATTATATTATTATTATTATTATTAATTATTATTATTATGTATTATTATTATTATTATATTATTATTATTTATTATTATTATTAATTTATTATATATTATTATTTTATTATTATTATTATTATTATTAATTATTATTATTAAATTCATTATTAATTATTAATATTATTAATATTATTAATTATTTATTTTTTATTATTTTTATTAATTTTTTATTATTATTATTATTATTATTATTATTATTATTATTATTATTATTATTATTATTATTATTATTATTATTATTATTATTATTATTATTATTATTTTTATTTATTAATTTAATTATTATTAATTTATTAATTTATATTATTCATTTTATTAATTTATTATTTATTATATTAATTTAATTATTATTTTTATTATTATTATTATATTATTATTATTATTAGTATTATTTTGTATTAGTATAATTTTAATTAAATTATTATTCTTAGTAATTTCATTTCTTTTCTAATATATTTTTTTTATGTAATTACGTTATTAAATAAATATTATTTATGTAAAACGTTTTTTTTTTTTCATTACCAAGTTGTAAATAGTGGATTAATGCTTTATTCTTAAAGATTTTTTCTGGGAAACGTTTCGTCTCTTATATATATTACTTAAAAAAAAACATATATATATATATTATACATATATTATATATATATAATATATTATATATATATATATATATATATATATATATATCAATGCATATACAAAAACCTACTCCATTAGTTTGCCATATATCCTACAATATCTAAATTTATATATTACAAGTATCATAAGTATATTATATATATAATAGTACTTACTTACTTCTTACTTCCTCTCCCCAGAAAGGATTTTCTTCCTGTCAGTCGCACGAAGGATCTTCCTCAAAAACATTCCTTTCACTTGGGGCCACTCCTCTTCTCTTCAACTATCTCATTGTCTGCAGCTGGCATCTCTTCAAAGAATCCTCCACCGATTCGGGTCCATCTCTTCTTCGGTCAATCCACAATCGGTTCCTTTCTTATCCTTCCGGTGTCCACTCCCATCTCTTCTTTTCGGCATCCTGTCCGGCTGCATCCTCTCCAGATGCCCCCCCACCATCTCAATCTTCCCACATCCATCTTCAGTATAATCTCTTCACTCCTACAGTTTCTCTGATTACTTCGTTCCTTATTCTGTCTCTTCTGCTTTCCTTCTCATTCGAGTTGTTTCTCAGGGCTCTCATTTCCTGGACCGCAAATTGTTAAGCTGCTCGCGTGTTCTGCGATATTCCGTAGTAGTGCGCGAGGTTCTTGCTCTAATTCTTCTCAGGATCCAGCAGCGCGGGGTCAGTATACTTCGAAGATTACCGTTTAACATGGCATAGAAAGGATAGCTCCGTCATCATCATGTTTACAATGCTCTCAATAGCTTCTGTGATGCGGAGTGGACCCGTATGATTGAACGCATTTCTTCTAGAGTCGACAGAGGCCACACGGCTAACAGCGTATACCACGAGCGCGTCGCTTCTCTGTGATACGAAAGCGAAGACACCTAGATAAATCGGCGACATAATCCAACCACCTTCACGCTCATCGGCCCGCCTTCCTATCGAATCCTGATCCGAAGTAAGGCAGCTGATCTGGTATAGCTCCGTAAGGAGCTGAGGTAATGGAGCGGCGCGCGGTGGTTCCGTACGTGAGAAGCGTCGTTTCCTGACGGCTGGGTGCGAACCGTCCCGTTACTAATCTCTCGCCTTCGGCTCGCGCGGATCGCCAGCCCTGCTGACCTCCAACTCCTCCGCAACCGCGAGCACCAGGTT
>JABUQX010004196.1:17500-20000 GCA_015478945.1 Trachelipus rathkii | reverse complement strand
TATATATATATATATATATATATATATATAATATATATATATATATATATATATTATATATATATATATATTATATAATATATATATATAATATTATATATGTGTGTGTGTGTGTGTGTGTGTGTGTGTGTGTGTGTGTGTGTGTGTGTGTGTGTGTGTGTGTGTGTGTGTGTGTGTGTGTGTGTGTGGGTGTGTGTGTGTGTAAATTAGTACGCAAGATTTGACTTATGGGTTATATAACAGGATAAAAAAGTTATTTCGGTTATACAATAAATAAAATAAACAAGTCTACAACAGTTGTAATTAAAAAAAATTTGTGTCACGAAGTGAGTAAAAATAAAAATACCTATTTGAGAAACGTAAAGTAATATTTATGGTGGTTGGCTAGTACTGAGTCCTGAGTGCTAACTAATATTAAATCTAAACTAGCATTAGACGCCTTGGATTTTCAGCGAATTTCGCAATTACATTTGTTTCCAATTCGTTCATTTTTTTCACTTACTAATTTCTAAGAATGTTGTAAGTGCATAGTCCATTAAGCCTGTCTTTCTTCATTGTTTTTCTTAGCCAAGTCTTTACTCTTCGCAGAGTGCTGAAAGACCTTTCAATGGTACTGATTGAACACGGTAGCACCATTGCAATTAATAGACAGATTTTTGATTTGAGGAAAAAAGGGGTCGGCTTCTTTAATAACTTCAGTAAGTTCCAAGTCTTTCAACTTTTGTTTATCCATTTTTTTATCCAGCCACATAAGTCAGTTTCGGTATAAATTTTATTAACCAATCCAAGATCATAAACTCTGCAAAAATATTTTACTTTTCTCACGCAAACTTGTTTAATTAATTAATTAATTAATAAATGTAATTATTTATCCCTCGTGTGTCCGGGCTCGAAAAAGTGCATGCAAGTCCGGGTTGGGTACTTTTTGACCCAACCCATATTTATCACAAATTTATTACTTTTATTAACTTTTTTGTTACGGGTTATGAAATTCAGTCCTTTTAGAGTGTTTCTAGTGAATTTTGTTAAAATATATTTATTATTTTTATTTTTAGATAATATTTCACATTTGACTGTGCTTAGTTTTTAAATTTTTCATAGACCTTCATAAAAATATTTAAAAAAAAAAAACTATACAGCGAATTTTGTTTAAATTTGGTAGATATATTCCTAGATATGTACTAAACAATATACTTATGTGAATATAGACCAAAGGGCATGTAAAAAAATTTATATGAGCTACAAAGCAGTCCTTTTTTTAAGTTTTTTTTTTCAACCAAAATTGGTGTGCATTACTATTATTGTATTTTTTTTTATATGTTTAAAAACTTCGTTTTTCACATCTTCAAACCCCTCTTTGAGGATTACTGCGAAGGAGAAAAAAAAATTATAAAAAAAAAAGTTAGAAAAATTTAATATATATATATTGGGTTGGGTCAAAAATGACCCAAACCCGGACAATGCGAGGGTTTTAACCTATAAATAACTTCAGTTAAAGTTCCCAAGTCGTTTCAACTTTTGGTTCATCCATTTTTTTTATCCAGCCACAAGGTAATACCCCAATAAGTCAGTTTCAGGTATTGAATTTTATTGACATCAAGATCATAAAACTCTGAAAAACATTTTACTTTCTCACGCAAACTGTCTACGGGAGCACCTAACATAAGAAACGGATGCAAATAAAAAAGATAAAATGCTGGCACGTTGTTTTCTGAAAATCTAGTCTCTAAAGAGGATGAAAGTGAGTCAAGAAAAGACACAAGTACAGAATGCTTCCAATAAAATCAGCAGAAGTTTCAGCAGGATGATTTGCATTATGTTGTTGAGATTGTACTTTTCTAGGTAGTGCAAGTTCTACTAAGAACTCAGCAGTAATAACATTGGCGGATAAGAGCAGATCAGCAATTATTTGATCAGCAGTTTTGCATTGGTCTTTGACAACCTTCAAAATTCTTTGGATATGATCAGAGTACTGCTTAAGGTAAATATTTTTTGTTTGAATAATGTTAACCACTGGTTCAACTAAAGCAAAATATTTGGTTATTACGGAAGAGGTAATAATGAAATTGGGTCTTGTTGCCGAACAGAATAATAGAAAAGCTGTTTTTCTTGTTTGATTGTTGCCTTCAACAATTTTTATCATATTTGTATGGAAAATAGCATTACTATGATATTTTTTGAGTCCAACGGGTTTCACAAAGTTTAGAGCAAGTTGGGGAATGTATTTTCTTTTTAAGGTTGGAGTCTTCTGGAAAGGTTTGTCTTTTTATTGTGGCAATGTAAATTTCAAATTTCTCGGGAATAATGTTTAGCGTTATTAAAGAACAAATTAAGCCGATAGGGTTACACAGGAAAATATAATCTTCTTTCATATTTTTTTCCTGCAGTTTTCTTGAACCCTATGTTTTATACCTGCATTATTGCTGCGGCAGCTGTCGTATTTACCCCTGACCAACGAATATTCTCCCGCTTCAAATCTTTTCTAAAAACACATCAATCT
>JABUQX010004196.1:10000-12500 GCA_015478945.1 Trachelipus rathkii | reverse complement strand
CAACTTCAGATATATCATATGTAATTGACGGGTAATTGATATATACATTATGTGTTAAATGAAATATTGGATTGATTTATGCGTTTCTTATAAAATTCAAATTTGTTATTTTTAGGATATATTTAATAATTCTACAGAGGCAAGCTTAGAAAAGAAAAAATTAGAGAACAAGTAGGAAAAGAAGAACAATCAGTGTTCAGTTTTCCCAATTCTATTTATATTGATGGAAGAAAAGTTTCCACTAGTGATGACCAAAGCCAATAAAATATATTACAGAAATGTAGAGCTTGAAGAACATTATGTTTTCATTAGTTAACCAAGTGCATATTTCATTTATTAGCTCATAGGGTTTTATCTAATATTTAGGTTTTACTATTTGATGTGATAACTTTTTACTCTTACCTTAAAAGGACAATTTGTTTCTATTTATTTCCTTTCAGGCAAAAAAGTTTCTATTTTTTTCTTTTCAGGCAACTACTACCTTTACACACGATCACTTCAGAAAATGGAAATGAAGACGATCGCTAGAAAACTGTTTGAAGCTATCAAAGAAACAGATCTGCATTATAAACTTATGATTTGCTCCGATGGTTAATATAATGACCGGCGCTCACAATGGAACAATTCGCTGCTTGGAAGTACTACTGAATCACCCACTACAATAGAGTATGAGCCTCCTACATGCAAATGAGCTTCCTTTTCGGCACATTTTATGAGCTAGATTGAACTACCATAAATCCCGATTTGTTTTCAGGAACAATTGGAAGGAAATTAGGGAGCAAAGTGTCTGAATGGAGGGTAACATCTTTTAAACCTATTAGTTATTTACAATTTCATATCCTTTTTAAATAAAGTACTGGATGACCTTAACTAAGATCAGTATTATGTCAACTGAATCTGCATGGCTGCTACGATAAGAAATGTTGAACAGGGTATTGTTCTTCTTGAAAAAGAACCCCCCTTTCACATTTCAGATGGATAACTTTAGCAACGGAATTTTTAGGTATTATACATCGGTCGATAAACCTTCACGTAATTTTATTATAATCGCTGAATCTTGCGTGCTAGTATACTTTCCTAGTTGGTTTGATATTAAACAGAATTGTAGGTGCACTAAAGGATCTACAAATTTCTTTGATATACTGTAGTTAAAAGGAGATCAAGATTTCCTTATAAAACAGTAAAAGAAATTGTCCTAAGAACTTTATTAAGGAATGGATTTTGGGGCCTTCTGAAAACATATTGCTGGCAATGTTGGGTAGTAATAATGACAGCCAGATAAGAACTGCTGTTAACAGAATATTAAAATGTAAACAATATGATAAATATTAAGAATGAAACTATCAAGAACCTAATAAGAATGATGGTGAAAACGCTCCATCCAAAAATTAGATATCGTTCCCAAAACAAATACAAAGGCATCAACTTATTATAATGATTAATTTATCTTCTCAATAAATAAAGGGGCCATCTCTAATATCTAATTTAAGTAATCAGGACTTAGAGGAATTAGGAACCAATCCCCTTGTAGTAGATCAACCATATCATAATAAAGATGTTGATAGGCATTTAAAAGTTGCAACATAAGCAGCAGCTTATGTTGTTGGATTTTATCGGAGAGATGGTTTTATAGCAGAAAATAAAATCTAGAAAGCTTCTAATAGCTTGGATACAAATAAACATTACATGCAGAGTGTAATTAATCTACCTACTTGACTGACTTTACATCATTATGTTAGTAAAAATAAAAAGGTCATTGAACATTTGCACTTTTTACCTCAAATCCTTCAATATTTGTAACTATTTTTATTTTGATGAACTATTGCCAAGTTTATATATATATACATATATACATATATACATACATATATATATATATTATATATTATATATATATATAATATATACTATGTATATATCTATATATATATATATTATATATAATAATATATATATATATTAATGTTGCCGATTGTTTACCATTTTGAACTTTTTCTTAACTAATAGTTCGACCCTTGTTCATTAGGTAACAAAGACCTGCTACTTTAGTTGTTCGGCACTATTGTTTTTTAATAAATTTTATTTTAATTTATTAATTAATTAAAAATAACAATATCACTAACAATAATAAATTAACTAATAACAATAACAATAATGATAATGATAAATAATAATGACATTGTAACAACTTAAATATGCACTAAGCGTTTTTTTTCGTCTTATTCCAAAAAATCTTCATAATTTACATTTGCTTAACAGACTTCAGCACCTTACTACTGTCGTGATATACCCTGAAGTTGATAGTTCACTGATTCTAATTCATGATTTTCGTAGTCAAAGTTCCTTTCTGATATATTTTAAGGAGTCGATTTTGTTAGTTTTCTCTTCAAAATGACCAAATGGGTGTGTGCCAAGTTTTTAAATTTTCTAGTAGTTGTCCAATTTTAAGGTTACGTGCTACATCTTAGCTTCTTCGATTTCAATATAGAAGTTTCAGTTC
>JABUQX010004196.1:0-5000 GCA_015478945.1 Trachelipus rathkii | reverse complement strand
ATATATATATATATATATATATATATATATATATATATATATATATATATATATATATATATATATATATCAGAGGCGACTCCTACACTCGTGCTGCTCGTGCTTAGCACGAGTTATTATTATAGAAACGATCGATCTTCTTCAAATTTCGTAAAGTTACGATAAAATTCTCTTATTTTTTTGTGAAAATAGGTCATCTGAAAGAATACATTACATAATACAAATAAAAGATTATGTAAAATTTAAACAAAAGTGTAAGAATCATCGCCATTGAATAATGCTATTTTTCAATGAATTATAAAATGTGACACCCCGGGCTTCTCCAAAAAAGCGGAGAGAAAATTTGAAGACAGTGTACAATACATATTCGTGAATTTAATTTTTTTTACGTTTTTTTTTTTTCTACCTAGAATCTAATAAAACACTCGTTTTATTTTAAAAAAAAAAATAAAATAAACATTTACTTGTTCTTAATGCACATTTCGGATAAAAATAATTAATATATTTAAATTCTAATATCTGAATTTGAAAGAAAAACAATAAGTTACCCATAGAATCAACATTATTTATAAGCTAAAAAAATATAAAATAGAGATAACTCAAATATATAATGTGAATAATTATTTTATTTGTTAATTATATATATATATATATATATATATATATATATATATATATATATTATATATATATATATATATATAGTGTATGATATATAATTATGTATATATATTATATATATATATATAGAGAGAGAGAGAGAGAGAGAGAGAGAGAGAGAGAGAGAGAAGCGCGAGTAGTAAAAAGTTACTAGAGTCGCCGCTTATATATAAGTTATATATATATATAATATATATTATATATATATATATATATAATATATATATATATATATATATATATATATATATAATATATATATATAGTATATACTATATATATATATTATATATATATATATAATATATATATATATATATTATATATATATATATATATATATATATATATATCAGAAGTGACACTAAACCACAAAAAAAACAAACAAAGAAACACAAAAAAAAAAACGCTTTACTTACACCACGTTATCATTCATATATATTCTCTACCTGTAAAGTTCTGGTAACACCCCCTTCCATCCTCTATTTTCAAACTTCCCTTGACCTTTAACCTTCAAGCCGATTTTAGAATTGATTTCTCCTCAACCATAGTGGGTATCATGTAGGCCTCTATAGTAGTCCCACCACAAGAGAAAGAAAACGAAAGGAAACAAACCCAAAAAAACAAACAGACACAAAAAGGCTTCTCTTACACCACATTAATTGAATTTTTAATTCTTTTACGCCTAATTAAAGTTTTTTTAATTATATGCAAATTGAATGGAATATCGAATTTCCTTCTCTCATTATAGGAACAATTAAAATCCTTTTAGGAAGCAAAGAGAATATCCTTCCTAAATTTGGGAATCAGGAGAGAATATCCTTCCTAAATTTGGGAATCGGGGAAAATATCCTTTCAAAATTTGGTTTTACATTATTAGTTTAGAGAGATCTGAAAAAAATACAATTATTTTTAAAAATTAGTTGTGTTCCTCAGAACATATAGTATGTCCTCTAATGACAACCCATCGTATGTCATCCAATGACAAGCCATTGTATGTCATCCAATAATAACAAATCATATGTCATACAATAACAACCCATCGTATGTCATCCAATGACAACCCATCCAATGTCATTAAATGACAGCCCATTGTATGTCATCCAATGACAACGCATGTTATGTCATCCAATAGTAACCCATCTTATGTCATCCAATGACAAGATATCGTATGTCATCCAATTACTAAGGATAAGTTAACGCATTTTTAAACTACAATTTGAAAAGTAGTGACTTCAGGATGACTTTGAACAATGACGTCAAATTAGAATGAATCGTTCATCCTTTTCACACGACTATAACTCACTATGACTTCCTATTTCACAAACACTAGCGTAGATTAATGGAATGCTCTTGTAATGCAAAATTTATTTATTTTTTGATCGCATACAAATTCATCTGAAGGAATTTCATTAAATGTGTTTTGATTGGCTGAATGCTCCACCAATCACTGAAAGTTAATCAGTCATACATATTAATCCATAATAATTTCCGATTCCAATGTCGATTATTTTGGAATTTTGATTCCAGTTAGTGAAAAATTCCAAATTGTTTAGGTACATGCGAATTTCAAAACCAGTCTCCGACTCCGACCTACTATTATTTACCTATTCCACGATTCTGGGCTCCGATATTAAATCTTATTTGCAAATAATAATAATAATAATAATAATATAATAATAATAATAATAATAATAATAATAATAATAATAATAATAATAATAATAATAATAATAATAATAATAATAATAATAATAATAATAATAAATTTAAAATAATAATAATATAATAATAATACGTAATGAATAATAATAATAATAAAATAATAATAATAATAATAATAATAATAATAATAATAATAGTTACAGTTTTCAATCCTCTCTTAAATTTAATATACCGGTATCCTTATTGTTCTATATGGTCGAGAACTCCTATTATTTATATTTATATATATATCATATATATATATATATATATATATATATTATATAATATATTATACATATATATATATATATATATATTATTTATATTTATATATATATATATATATATATAATATATATATATATATATATATATATATATATATTTATATATATATATTTATATATATAATATATATATATATATATATATATATATATATATATATATATATATATATATATATATATATATATATATATTGCACACTTCAAACGCCGTGTATAGGGCTATCTGCCTTCAATCTGGCCTTGGTTTATGATTTTCTCCCAACTCTGGTGACAACTCTGAGTTCTGACAAAACAAACTTTTCTGGGCAAATCATGTTTAATAAACATAGGTCTGGAAATGCACGGTTACAGAGATAACACAGATACCACGCGTGTAGGTCTACGTGATACGCTGGAAATGGAGGATAGGAGAACACACGATAGTCATGTGTACCCTTGATGTCTCCATAGGAACAGCTGTAAAATTGTGATCATACGTTTGGCAGAACTGCAGAACGGTTGGCAACGGCGGATACGGAGTATCTTCCCTCCCTGTAGTGGAACAAGCGTGCATGAGGTGAATCGTATTACAGAATACCGGTATTGATTCAGTTACAATGGTGTCTTTTACATACCGTGAACAGAGACCACCTACATGTTACTAACGTATGAACATAGGAACGGTGACGGTTTGTGGCATCAAGATTGTATTGGGCCACGTTACCTAATAGACGACAAACACATCATACGACCTTCGCTGCCATCCTTCGGAGGGTGATATCCCCACAGATAACCCTGGGAAGAACCCGGGTTGTTCGTATACCTGAGAGGGAGACACTACTCTCCAACAAGTAGCAAGAGATCTACGAGTCTGCTCCAGAACCCTTGGATGTCACAGTAGTGCTTCTCGTCGCACCGTATTGAACGTACTGCACGATAGGGTATGTACCCATATCATTTACAGCGTGTGCAGAGTCTCTTGCCATAGATTATGCACCGCGTATAGCATTCTGCTACTGGTTTCTGCGCTAGAAACAGGGGAACGATATGGCGTCATGGATCCTCTACATGGATGAAGCGTTTTTCGGTCGAGATAATGCTTAAAATTTCTTTAACATCCACCAATAGGTGCGCAATAATTCCCATGCCATTAAGCAAGGCAGGCACCAGGGCAGATTCTGGTGTAACGTGTGGGCTTCTATGGTGACGCGTGACAAATAAAACGGTCCATAATTCCTATATGAGCATCTGGACGCTCAGACATGCATGCATTTCGTTTGGGAAGTATTGTAGAACCTCCTCTGGGTGATCGCAGAGGTATGTGGTTTATGGGATGACTGGCCCTGCAAACTTTCTGCAACCTGTTCCTTGGTATCACGACGAGATCTATCCAAATCGGTGGTTTGGGAGGGGAGATCCCCGCCTTGCATGCTCTCCACGTTCCCCCAACTTCAACTTCTTTAGATTATTATTTATGGGACCACCTAAAGGCATTGCTATACAGGACCCTATGCAAGATGTCGAAACCCTTCGGTAACTTATTCACGACGCCTTTGATAATATCCGTGGAACACTCTAAAGAGTACGTCACTCCATGACGAGACGTTTAGAAGCATGCATTTCCTCTGAAGGGCCGCAGTTTGAACACCTACCATGATTTGGACTGGGATGTTGTACTACCTATGGTAACTATGTATACAATAAATAAACACTAATATTATACGACAGTTTCGGTATGTTTTCAACCTACTACAAGAACGGGGAGTGTGGGCGGCTATATTTCTCAGCGTGCATATCCAGACTTATGCTCATTAAACACTAAACATTGTCGAGCATAGCTTGTATAGTCAGATCCCAGGGTCTGCCGGCATAACATAGTATTCACTTTTATATATATAATAATATATATATATAATATATAATAATATATATATATATATATATATTATTATATATATATATATATATATATATAATATATATATATATAAAATATACAGTACTATGGCAACACTAAGCACCCCGTTGTTACCATGGCATAAAGAATTTACAGTTATTTGCAATATTCCCCCACCTGTTTTACCACATAAAATTCTCCTATAATACTATTAGGATAACTTATATTTCCTCTTTCCATTGCTTATTATACTATTTAATATAATTATTAAGATCATATATACCAATCATATTTTTTTCTATTATGAATTGCAGGACAATATTTTTTTGGGGTTTGAGTATTATTTAAGCATTAGGCCGTTAATATTATGAATAATAATAATAACATGGAATGGTTTTTCTTGATTGTCTGAATGTTGTCTATGTTAGAATGGTGTGATGTATGTATTGTTAGTATGTATGTATGGG
>JABUQX010004195.1:5000-23880 GCA_015478945.1 Trachelipus rathkii | reverse complement strand
ACACAATTTGTAAATGTTTGAAGGTTAGTCTATGGCTCAAATTTTGGATTAAGATACCTTTTAAGATTTATTCTTCACAGTCCATTTTCTATGTAAATATCCGCTATTATGACTACTTATATCGAGATATAACAAAATCACTTAATCCTCTAACCTACATTGCTAAGTCAGCTCAGATTTCGATTAATTACTTTTAGATAGTAAAACCCATCATAGCTACAATAAATACGAATATATAAAGGTCTATATATATTTGACCCTTTGGCAGAAATACAAGCATATAATTATATACGTATAACGGAATCTATCCATATTTGGTTATTACGTCATTAATATAAATGACCACATTCATTGTGGGTAAATAAATAACGATATAAGTCTCTACGTAAAGATATATTATCATTAGTACTCTACAATAACAGATAGTATTATGAGAATGACTAGATGATGAATGAATGTCTAATATTATTATCAGTTGTCTACTAATAGTACATAGTTATAGAAATAATAATAATAATATATACTGTAAAGTGGGATAATTAGGAATAAAATTATGTTGAAAGTTATTTATATAGGAATGTGAGATTCTTTTCTATTTCAGAGCCAATCAGAAGAAAGTAAATCAGTTCAAAAGGTATATATTCTCACTATGAACGAACTCATTATTCTAAGTTCAATATAATAGGTTATTAATTAATTAATTTCATCAATTTTATTACAAATAAAACAACATAAACAATAAACAATTAATTGGAAGAAAAAACAGATTAAGCTGATAATATATGTATACAAGGAGGTCTATATTCATAAATTGACATGAAATGAAACTCAATCCTAAAACAAAAAACATAATATCTCAAATAACAATAATATAATAATCAATGTTCATCACATATATATACATATATAGTTTTATTATATATTTACAAGGTATTAAATCTTAAATAACGCTGTAAACTTTATACAGTGAAAAACCAAATCATTTCGTTATCGTATATATCTTTAATATATTTTCACCACTTCAATCGATACCCTAATCATTGAAGTGATACAATGTGGTATAAAAGTTCACGTCTAGCATATCTGTTTTTTAAGTAAATTGGACATTAAATACTATCCAGGTATCAAGAGAGAGTTCCAAATGTTTTATCTTAAAATATAATAGTATAGTGAAGTTTCTGATACTATTCTATAGAAATTTTATAAGAAGCGTCTCAATGATAGTACTCAGAGAATCATCATACTTAAGACGTTTGGCATTGAATGAGCTAATTATTCACTTGAACACATGTTATATGCGCAAATACATTATTTAACATAATTTCAGACGCATTTCCTCGATTTGATGCTAGTTGCGTTATTACCAATACCTACAACCTCGATACAAGATATTTTTATAAGTATTTTAAATCTCAGAAATATAGATTCTTCAGAGTCACGTAAGGTTTATAAATACTTCTGCTGTCATACACATCTTCCAATCACATCGAAACCTCCAATCGATGTTTGTGAAATTATACCTTAGAAAAGAAGATAGTAAGATGTAACTTATAATACTTTATGACATCCTCTTTCTAGCATATTAATATTACTGAGTTTTACCTCGAGTGTATTCAGACTAAAACCTGGTTTTGATAGAGTCATGAATAATACTCTTACTCACATTCTGCAGCATGACACATATACATGATATAGTCATATCTATGTATCATATAAAATTACGTTTTATTATTGCTGATTAATACTCAGATGATTAACACATTGATAATAATTACCTACAAAATTTATGGAATTTCATTGTATTAATAATGGATTGATAACACCCTACACCCTATGGGATCATGATTACCACTTTGTATTATTAATACCTTTTGTATAGGGGTATATCTGGTAAGATCAGCTGACATATTTGTTACACATTATTAAACTACTCATTGCGTGCCCTAAAACAAAGTATATTAAATATATTAAAATATAAACTTTTAAATTGTTGAGAAAAAATGTATTTTCTAATATTACGTAATTTTACTACTTAAATATCAAATGGCTTTTGGAAAAAATAATTCTTATAGCATATGAAAAATATTTATATATAGTGAGTGAGATAAATATCTAAACATTTTACCTATGGTAAAAAAAAATTTACCTCTATAAAAAACTGCTCATCAGACGAAAAAATGACATACATCCGTCTTTCATCAACATATACCATGAAGTCTCTAATTGACACTTTGTTTTTACATTTTAAAGATTAATACAAATATGAGCGTTATTTATATATATAATATATATATATTATATATATATTGCACAAATAGGTATAAAGTAGTAATGTCATGTTATTTTTCTCTCGATAATCCCATTATATATAGCTCATAAAGTATAGATAGTCCCTGTTTGCATCAGGGGCATATAATAAGGTCACGATATAAATTCTATAAATCAAGTATTTCTCTAAGATTTAAATCAGCTCACGCGAGGCACGGCGAGATAGGGTAATAATGTAAGAGTTATAGCAACACTTTTTATAAACGAAACATTAAGCTTATTTTAAAAAGCCCTTTCAAGTCCTCAACGATTATGACGTTAAAACAAACATAAAAGAAAAGGATATTATTTAAAACTCTAAGGTGATACCATAGATCACAGAGCACAAAACTAGAGTAAGTGTCATATATAATACCTATGTTATTACTTCATCTTTTAGCCTTTACGCTCCGTTTCGGTATGTTGTATTCTGAGTAGTATTTTTTCATGAGTTTCAATTCCTGTACAAGTATTTCAAAAACAAATGCTTTCTTTATTTAGTGATCCTTAAGAACATAGACATTATATCTAAATCTTACTAATTATTAACAGTTTTTTTATTACATATTATATCTGTATACTTTATATTTGGCTTTTTATTTATTTTCTTTTACTCGATGTAATACATAATCCATATAACACTCATTCTTTAAAACATCTAAAATTCTTTGTGCGCCCATCGCGACAATTACGCAATTATCTCTTAATTTTTGAAAGGCTTGATGACCACAGTACTTATCTATTATTAGGATATATCTTTTATTCTCTTATTATATATATTATCATTATTAATCATCATTCCCAAAGGCGCATTCATAATCTACATCTCAAATATCGATTTCTTTCAATTCGTTATTATAGAACTCATCATCCAGTACTTCAATTTATTAGACTCTGTAGTATCAAATGAGCCAATTATAAATACTTAATGTTATTCTTTCTTTTATTTGACAGTGGATATTAATCAAATATCCTAATTCATTAATATAATGTTTATTTTTACAATTGATTATATACAGTTAAATATCCCTCTAAGGTAATATAGACAGGAGATCAAATGACCACCAACATCACAGCTAGTTTTCATGATCACTAGTGGCCATTCCTAAACAACTCTAGCGAAGAGTCACTCCATTCCTACTCTTAGATGAGTAAATTTAAATATATATCTTTTATTTTGCTATCTCTAGTATCCATGATTTTCTCGCGTAATCCATTTTTTATCTTATTTTATTTATATTATTTATTATGTAATTATATTTTATTTTATTATTATTATTATTATTATTTTATTATATATTATTTATTTTTTTTTTTATATTTTTTTACTATATTTAGTTTTTTTTGTTTTTAAATGTTTTTTTATTATATTTATTTTTTATTATTATTTTTTTATTTTTTTTTTTATTTTTTTTTTTTATTTTATTTATTTAATTTTTTACTGTTATTCTTAAATAAATAACTATATCCTTTAACTCAATATCAAATTTTTCTTTAATAATAAAGTATATTAGTAGTACTCAAAATACGAAAAATCTTTCTTATTTTTATTTTTCCTTATTCTTATTCACTCTATATTTGTAATTTTTTTATTTATTGTGGTTTTTTTCAACCAAATCCTAAAAAAAAGTTATTTCGTTTTCATCGATCACCTAACGTACCCATATGTATCGGGTTATTATTACATAGATCTAAGATGGGTCTTTAAGTTCGATGTGGAATAGCTAACTATTTGACAGATAGGAATCAACATTCGACTAGTGCTACTTGGTCAGAGAATAGGAGCAGTGAATGTGCACGAAATGACCTAAAACCTAATCATGCGCTCAACCGTCATATGAAAATTAAGTGCAGCATGGTAAACATCCTGAATGAATTTTCCGTGATATATTAAGTCATAGTGTAAGACTAGACTGTAATACTATGAGCATACACCACTCAGTGATAGTCTCGCACTTACAGACATGGAATATATAGCACAGGAGATAAAGAGGACGTATATAGTGTAACAAAATCCATAACCAGAAATGGAGTCATCATCAAAAACACCATACCATAAACTAGTAGAATTGACGACTATCATTCATCAGAGAAAAAAAAAGAACAAAGAAAAAAAAAGAAGAAAAAGAATCACCTCATATATTCGAGAAGATTATGGAAATTTGCGAAAGTGAAATGTGAAGAGAATAAGAACAATAAGAACAATATATAAGAACAAGAAAGAAGAATGCGATGAGCGAGAGTGAAACGAAAGATAGTGTCATAGAACAAGAGTAGTCTAAGAGACAGAACGAGACGATATAGAACGCTGCCAGAGAGAAAGTGCACGCGAGAGAAGAGATGAGCGCCCATATGAAGAAGGATAAGTGAATCCTGCGAGAGGAATCAACCACGGAAGGTGGGTAAGCAGAGCGTATTAGCGCCTCCGAAAATAGGTTGTGAGATATAAGAGCCTATCAGTGCTACTCGGGCTGAACGGCTCCGAGAGAGGTCTCTCGACTTGGTACATCCCCGATTTCTGCGGATTTGGATGGACTAACACTCTCAAACGTATCATGGACTCTCTAGAGAATATCTAACACACTCATCAAGGGAGTCGTGTCATCACATCCTGAGGATATAGGTCTCCTATCTTGTAATTACGGTAAATGTTGTTTATGTGCTTAATTACACCTATCTTAGTAAGATTTTAAAACGTAGAAACTTTTTATAATGACGATAAGAACAGTATTGCTAAAATGTTCTATACGGTAAGATAATGTAATACAATGATTCTCATCTCTAAGTTATCGGCAATGATTGTGTTATTACAGAAAATATTAATAGTATGCGATATCTCTCTGTTCAAATGATTATAAGCTTAGACAGTTGTCAAAATTCATTAGTTCTCAAGCCATAAGTCTAAGGTTGTTTATCATTATATAATTATAGAGTTAGTTAATTGTCATCTCTTGCTTATATAATTTCGTTTATGATTTATATTACTCATTTTTTTATGTGGTAAAAAATAAAAACTCGAAATTGCTTATACAATGTACATATCTGATACACATCGTGTGGGAACAATTCGTAAGTTTAACTCGAGAGTTCAAACCTAAGTTAACGTCCTTCACTCCACTGGCATTCCGCTCCAATTTCTCAGTCCCCCTCCCCTCCTCGCCCACTCTCCTTTACAAGAGAATAGTGCATGTGGTCAAGGCTCCTTGTATAGTGTATGGCACCTACAAGATGACAAACTTATTGAGAGTACACTGTTTAAGAGACGCGATTAATATTTGTATGTTATTATATTTGTCATTTATATCAATAGCATAATAAACTAAGGTTGGTTATATAAATCATAATAATGGTCATTATTAGTGTAACTTGAATTCTCGATAAAGGAATGTTGAAGCTCAATATTTTTTAAATACGAGTATTTTTTATCTATAGTTAATAAATAGATATTTTATATTAAAAAAAAAAATAATGAAGTTGAAGAGGATGAGTAAATTGTTTGTAAACTTGGAAGGGATGCTTAGCTTGATATATGAGTTAAGTGTATATAAATATAATATAAATATATTACTCTCTGCTATAATTAAAGACGGTATGAATATTCAATAACTTCAATATAATAGTGAGGCACAGATAGCTCATGTATGTATTGTACTAAAACTCAGATACGATAGAAATTCGACTTAGAATCAGCTGTTTCAAAAATTGTGTATGTCGATGTTGTTGCTTACTGATTACTGATTTGATGGAGTATATAAAATCAGATACGATAACTATATTATCATGAGCCTTACTCACTGTGACTACATCTATTACATCAAAAACGAAACTCACCACACAATATTTATTATGAATATGTACAGGATAATAAATTTGATCTCAGGAAGTATAAAGATTGTATTAATTGAGTTGGAGGATGTTATGATGTTGAGCGCCTTTGGGTATAAGAGCTATTTTTTATGTATATAAGTATATATAAGGCATCCCTAATGATATAAGTATATGTACAGGGGGTATACGACCTTCGGTGAGATTTTAGGTATTGTGATTAATATGTTTCGAAATAAGTGTAGATCGGTATATATATTAGGAGGTGAGTTAAGTAATATAAGCTGATTTATATTATGTACCGGTATATGAATGTATAAGACTATATAAGTATATATACGAACTTGTAATTGATAATATAACTGTTATTATTTACGTATATAAATAAGTTTAATATATATGTCTATTAGGAGATACCTACCTAGGTAGTGAAAAATAAAATGGTTAAATATTCACAGAATATAACTAGTATATGTGATACCCAGCACTTGTTAGCTCGTAAATTAATCAGTGGTAATTGTGTTTGTTTTGTCTTTTCGCCGGTGAAGAAAATTCCCACGTTACCAAACAAAAAAAAACCGACACAATAAATTGTGTGTTTGTTTGATTACTGGTGAGCGTAACAACTATAAAAAATATATTCCAGTAAGAAGAGACAAGTTTGAAACATCTGAACAAATCTGTACTAAATTATACAGTCGATTCATTAAGTTAGAACTAAAACTGAGATGAGTACGTATTTATTATAAGTAAGTGCTCAATATATATATAATAAGTGAAATATGTAATATATATATAGATAACAGGTTAGCTACTATATCTACTATATTAAGGCTTATATATATAGTGTTTGTGATATATAATCTTACTATATTAATTTATTATAATTAATCTATTTTTTTAGATATATACTATACTATATTAAACTATTATACTATTAAAATATACTCGTATTATATATATACTGTTATTAGCGGACTATTTTGAGAATGAACAACAAATTAGATATATATATAGGTATAAGGTATTATATGATTATTGTGTTTAAATAATAATAAATAGTGTCTTTATATATATAATATTGTATACTATAATTATTATAATATATAGAAGACATTATATATTATATTGATCATGAGGCGGTTTATTACTTAAATAATATAATTTGAAATAATTATTATATGAATATCAAGTATTATTATACATAAAATAAGAATTATATTTATAATTAATACATATAAAGAGTGAGTAGTATAGATATAGGTAATTACAATAGATATTACCTACAGGGTAGTGTTGAGGGTTTCAATCTTATTATATAAATAGATAAACTCATACTTTCGGGTTTCGTGGGTTATTGTGATGATCACTGATTTTCCTAAGTGCCAAATCACTGAGAGGATAATACTTCTCTCTCTCGTGTAACAAAACGATATCTCATTTATTAAGAGATTAATACAAATGAAATGTATGGAAAACTGAAGACTTCTAAATCAGAATTGGATTGCAATGAGGTAACTTGTCAGTTATCGCTGCCAGGAAATGGAATATAATAGGGATGATGCTCGTGAGAACACGATTCTAACCGACGTAATGTTTAAATGTATATAATATATCTACGTAAACGCTGCTCTCATATGCCCAACGAGGAGTTAATGAAGACCCATATATAACCTTCATTATTCGATACAGAATCGTGGTGAAAAAATAATTCTTATCCTACTTATATATAAATAGATAGTAAAAAGTTATAAATTGTTATGTGAACTTTTCATCATTAAATAAATAAACATAAATACATTTACGTATATAATTTCAGGATTTTAACTAATAATGAAAGTTGTGTTAATAAGTGTTTATATATGAATGACTTTGCTACAAAAAGTGCTGCTCTAGATAACATTAGAGAGTCTTGTTGAACAACTACAAAATGTCCCAGGTTTTTATAGAAATTTTAAGATCTTCTTGTCCGTAATTGAGTTTCTCGGTAACACGTTTGCCTGGATAAGGAAATGAAATTATACCCCCATGTGTTGAGGTAAGTTCGAGAAACACGAATTGGCCACGATATTTATATTATCTTTTAACTGGCTCTTATCTGAGGACCTTATGTAAAGTCTCTTTTCATTGTTTCAGGGTACGGTTTTAGTGTTTATTAAAATTCTTAAAATAAACTTTTTTTTTTTCGTTTTAAAGAAAGGAAGTGGTTTATGTTCGATGAGAGTTAGATATATGTTAGAGATATATCTCGTTCATAAAACAACTAATAATTTCGACTGTAGGAAAAATTACATTATTAAGTATAATATTATTGTATTAGCTGATACTATATATAAAGACTAATTGTTTTAATTTGACATACATAAAAGATAGGTCAGAACTCCATTTATCTATAATATATATATAAATAAACTCATATATATATAAAATTATTAATATGTAAATATATTACTAGAATAGTACTATTACATTTGAGTTCATAAGCTGCATACAATAATAAATTCTATTTTAATAAAGTATACAGACTAAACTATCATCTATAAATTACATTATATAGAAAAATACTAATGTGAGATATACTAGTATAAGTAGCTTACCATCTCTAATAAGGCATATATTCTATCGATAGTATAACATTAATTTTTAATAGGTATGTATACTGATTAACTATAGATTTGAACTTATATATTTAACTATATTGTATTAACTGTATTATTATAACTATGTATATATTCGTATAGATAAGTTATTTAGAAAAATAATATATTATATTAAGATATATAATATATACTAGGTATATAACAAAATGAGGTCTGTTTGAAATGGTCTTCCATAAATTCTTCATAAAGTTTTTTGTCAACTTTATAAGAACTTTTAAAAAGTATTTTAAAAAAAAATATTATATAAGACAATAGATAATTATTTAAAAATACAAATAAAAAGCCGGAAAGTATAAAAAAAAACAAAAAGCAGTAAGGAATTATGATGCCAACAGACTTTTTTATTTTATCTGATAAACTCGATTTGACTGAAAGGTAATATGCATGGCTTAAATAATTTGTATAACTAATCGAGGAAAACTTTTATAGCGGGTTAATGTATTATTTTATTTATTTGAGATATTTAAGTTATTTTTCTGGATTTTAAAAATGGTCCAAAAGAAATGTCAGTTTTAATCATTTAATTCTATATTATATGGTCAAAGTATCCTGATACTACTTACTACAAAAAAAAAAAAAAAATCCCCTTGTTTTCATACAAATTTCGTAACAAAAACTGGTATACATAATATTACCATAGTGAACCTGTTTATTGGCATTGTTGTGTTGTTGTTTTTGTCTTACGAGAATATATACCTTTTGAACTGATATGGTTCGTCGTGCGTCGTATTCCTTGTATATTTGCTTCTGATTGGCTGAAAGGAAAGAAACTTGCTTTACGTTAAAAGGTAGTTTGTTTATATATATCGAATTATATATACTCAAGTATTTATTTCCTTCAGTTAAGTGATTATACCTCATATGATTCACTTGTATACGGGGCATCGATGTATAACATCATCTACTATCGTACTATATAGTACTAATTCTATCTATATATATATATATTACAATCATGCTGTAATATCTTCCCGAGGAGCTTCGTTATTCCCAATGATGTGTTCAAAATATATTTATAAATTATAATTTATAAGTCGATAAATAAATCCAATAATATTGATGTATATATATACCGCTTCTCGCGATAGTGTCATTGTAGGTTATAATATACTAATCTCCAAAAGGAATAACTAAAATAATAATAGACTCTTATATTCGATATATTGTTGCTAGATGGAGTTAATATCATAAAGAATTAATGTATTTCAGTAAATAATTAACTCACTGCTTGCATGGATATAGGAAAGTGAAATAAAAGTTAGATTTATATGTAAATTCGAAAGTATCATGAGAGCAGTCTTATATAAATTAAGATATTAATTATAACTAAATAAACTAGAGGAAAGATACTAAAAAAAGTTGGTATTTAATAGAAAGGAGTCAAGTTATGAAGTTACATACGGTAATTAACGGAAATTAATATATGGAAGTTAACTAACAATATATAAATATTATTAATAAATAAATAATAACTAATCATTATTATATAAATAATACATATAATAATAATAATTCGTAAATAAATTAATATTGAGGTAAAATCCCGAGTTCAGATAATGGGTAATAGTTTGAATCCTTACTCTCTCATAATATCATAATAGATAACAAACAATATTCAAGTTTTCACAATATTAAATTATGCGCGTTGTCATATCATTTAGTTTTCAGACACCTAATAGATTAACTTAGCCAAAAACCTATCGAAAAGGACAAGCGTGCTCGGCCTCAGTTTGATAGAAATTAGTACCCCACAGAACACTTTGCTTTACAACACATCGCAACACGCATAACAAAATGCATAATAAATACGATTATACAATATAACTATGTCTACTCTCTAATTATAACGAGTAACATTTATTATCTTATTTGATATATGTGATAATCTATATATTTAAATTAATTCAATTATTATGTTAATTATGTCATTATTACTTAATTTCATTAGAAATAGATAAATTGTAAATGCTATATAATAATAATAATAATGAATAATTAAAAATATTATTAATACATTCCCATGAAATAATAAAATCAAATAGATAATAATTTATAGGTATTTATCATGCCCGTAAAAACTGCATGTTCTTCCAAAGGGGGTTTACAAAGCCCACACGAGCAATTATGACAATGTATATATATGATATACTTTTAAATTAATATATATAAATAGATACTTATAATTATCATTCACATTACCATTGTTATAAGTAATAGTTACTTCTATACGGTACTTATAATTATAGTTATATATAATTTAGAGATATAATAATTAGAGTAGCTAGGTCTTGATCTAATAAAATATATATTTAACTACAGGAAAAAAAATTATATAGTGTATATATTTATATTATAATGAGTTATTGTGTTTTGCGTGTGTAAAGAGTCTATATAGTCTTTATACTTGACACATGATATTCTTTGTTTTTTTCTTTCTCCTGCAACAATATTATCGCGACATTATTGTTTGATAGTTGAGATCATGGACAGAAGATACGGAAGAGTTATTCCGTGTTATAATATGGCGTAGAAAAGTATTTCACCTCCACTCCCCCCACCCCACACCCAGGCCACCGAAAACAAAAAAGAAACTGTGAAATTGTTATTTATAAACTTATTATTAGGTATATTGATTTGCAGATACATTGCTCTCATGAGAGCTATGAAACAATTTATTAATTAGCCTTAGAATGGTGTGGCAGTGAGACAGTATCTGGAATTATAACTACTAATTAAAAGTTATTCTAACACAATAATAAAAAAATTGCCTATAAAAAAAAAAAACATTTGGTTCTGAAATTTTTTTATAATAAATGGTATATATATATGATTATGTCAGGTATCGCATTTTTAGTTAGTGTGTATTATGTATTTTGGGTTCATAGAGTGACGCATATGTAATAAATTTGACGATCAGGTTACAGTTTATTCAATATAGGAAGTACTTGCTAGCAAGATTAAGTTTATATTGTCGCTCCCAAACTTTATCTTCAAAATAATATTTTTAGAGGTTACAAACATTTTATACAAGCACAGAGCAAAATAAACAAAATAATTCCCATAAATTAATTATATCAGGCGCTAATAATCATATTTTGCAAATTGTAAGAGCCTTATATATATATATATATTAATAATAATATATACATACTACTATAGATATTAATCTATAAAATTTATATAGTGAATATAAATATAATATAATGTATTTATAATTTACACAACTAATAAGTATAAATAAAATCATAATAAAAAATCACTACATATATATAATTTCCCCCCCGCCACACCTACATCTAAAAAAGGATAGATTTTTTTCAACAAAACACAAATAAACCTTGCAACAACAGTCAGATCAGATCGTCACCTTGATTTTTACCTTGATCGGACATACTAGTCAAATGAAGGCAAGATGTTCCACAAAATCATGTGGCTGGAAAGAGAAGGCATCACAATGGTATATATATATATTGAGTATATGAATATATGTATTAATCTGTAGTTTTATTTTTATTTTTGAATTCTTTGCGTATGCTTTGAAGTATATATGAGTGATTGGACTGAATTATTACCCCAAAGTGTAAATCGCAAGATTTAGTGGAAATACTAACCAGCAGTTTGCCCCAAGTGAATTTATTTAGGTGCTAGACAAACTACTATTGCTTTATTCTTTTACTAGTTGTGTGTTAATCGGTGAGTTAAGATATAGAGCCATTTGTTATATGAGTTTGTTTAATTTTATACCGTTTAATATATCATGGTGGAATGGAATATTTTTTCTATAAGACATGTGGGATGTTTGATAAGGTTAATAATAAAATAACAAAAGAAATACTGATGATTAGACTCGTGATGGGATAAATTTTCGTTCTTCTCATATTTAGAGTAAAATGTGCAATAAGGCTTACGATTATTATGGGAGCTTCTTTATAAACTGCTTTCACGGAAGCAAAACAAATTTAATATACTCTTTCTCATTCTAGCATATCATGCAGTTAATATATTGTTTAAGAATTTATGGTTTTTGTTATGTGAAGGAGGGAAGCGGGTGGTGGGGAAATAATGTGGTTCCTTCTTAATATAAAGTTATATAGTTTTTATGAGCTTTGAATTTTACTCGTGTCATTTTTCATTTACTTCTCACAATTCATAGATCGACATTTGATTAGCAAAATCTGACGCCCTATTCACATACCTATCCCAAGTTTTACCTTACCCTGGATAAATTACGTCCCTATTAATCATAATTATTAGGATAGTACTAAATCTCTTTTGAATTAAATGATGCATATTCTTGAGGGATGAGATGACATCATTCTTCTCTCTCTCGTCTTTTCTATATTTTACTATGTTCAAAGTTTTTTTTAATTTTTTTTAAAGAAAAAAGTTCGCACCTCACGGCATTGCCCTATTTTAGAATGACTCTCTAGGTAATTGCTACCTTAGTATCCTGACAAGGGTGGAACCATGGACCCTCTTTACCTTCAACTGTGCTCTACTGCTCTACGCACAGTCGCGAGAAGTAAAGGATTAAATAAATAAATAAAGAAATACAATACTTGCAAAGTATACTCTTCCAAATTACCTAAGAAATTTTACAATTAATGATAACAATAAATATAATCAGTTTCGTTAGTGTTATTTCTATTATATTCTGGGTTATTTTTTAAGTAGCCAAGTCGGCGAGACCAAATGGGCGGGCTGTCCGGGTTTTCTCCTTTAGCACAATTACGGGAGAGTCCCTATACCAAAGTTTGGTGTATAGGTGAGTAAGTTGAGATAGTCTTTCTGCTCCTTCGCTCGTCGAGATTGGAAGGCTCAAGTAGTCACTGAGGTTTTATAGGGGAATAATTATTTTAGATAGTTTTATATTATATAGGATAATATTTTATTAATTATATAGATATAATTATATATATATATATATATTATATATATATTATATATTTATATATGATACTGAACTCTATATATATTATTATTACAATTGTTAAAAATGGATATTACGCATGTTGGTATTCGCTATTATAGGTTGTTTCGAACGCTTAAACTCTTATGTGTTATTTTAAGCTCTAATAACATATTACTTGACAAAAAAAAAAAAAGAACAAATATATAAAAAAAAATCGTGTTAAAATTGCATAAAATATATTAATTAAGATATTTTATTCAAGAATACTTACGTTACTTACATTGTGGGAAAAAGAACTGTATCTCCCTCTGCGCAGATTCCTCGGAATCGGATCCGTGTCCGGCATTGTGAGAGTCATTATCTGGATCTCCGTACCGTGCTCGGAAGGACTCTGGGGCTTCCTCAATTGCTACGCTTACTTTAGTAGGACCAAGAAATTTTCTCCATTCTGCAATCGCGTCCTTTTCTATATAATAATAATAATAATAATAATAATAATAATAATAATAATAATAATAATAATAATAATAATAATAATAAAATAAAAATAATAATAATAATTGATAATAATAATAATAATAATAATAATAATAATAATAATAATAATAATAATAATAATAATAATAATAATAATAATAATAATAATAATCATTATTATTATTATTATTATTATTATTATTATTATTATTATTATTATTATTATTATTATTATTATTATTATTATTATTATTAATTATTGTAATCAGGTTACGGTATTAATAACATTAATTATCAAAATTTCATTATTGTTATCAATAGTTTGTAATCATTATTATCAGTTAGTTTGTATTAATTTCACATTATTATAATTATTTGTAATTTCGCAATTATAAATGTTAATTACAATCAATATTATAGATTTACATAAAAAATTATTATTATTATATTATTATTATTATTATATTATTTATTAGTTATTATTATTATTATTATATTATTATATTATTATTAATATTATTAATAATAATAAAATAATAATTTTTATTATTATTATTATTATTATTATTATTATATATTATTATTGTTATTATTGAATTATAATTATTATTTATTATTATTATATAATATTATTATTTTATATTATTTTAATATTAATTAATTGAATATATTATTATTCTTATTATTATTTATTATTATAAATATATTATTATTATAATTATTATTAGCAAATTTTCTATTTTAATTAATGGGGCTTGAAGTAAATGTCTGTTACTAATACCAACGACCACTTGTACTTTCAAAGAAATTAGCATTTTTTTTTATCTTCCATCACTCTATTGGCTCCCATAGAAAAATGCCACAACGAATATTTACCATTATTTCTTCGCGAGTACCACTTTCTGTAATTCTCCGAATCTATTCAACGAACATTTTTAAATACGAATTCGTCCTTTTGGTGTTATCATTTGACTGACAAGCGGATGGAAAGCATTCATGTATATTGCGCAAACCTCGTCCGAATAACGAACTTCTCACAAAAAATAGCCCATCCCCACACATTGCTATGTTTGGCTATTTCGTCATTAAAAGGTTTGTTGAAAAGTCGTGCGAATAACCGCGTTGTGTTAGTGCCTTTTAATTATATAATTAGAAAATGAATTGGTGTGAAAGCTATTTTCTTACAAGTAATATGACTTCTCGGGACTAGATTTTATAATTGTTTTATCTAAATTTTGTTATTTTTTACATTAGTACTCTATATAAAATTATAAATGAAGCATTTCCTGAATAAATTTCGAGATATTATTTTTATTATTATTATTATATTATTATTATTATTTATAATTATTTTGTTCTATAAAATTTTACAAAATAAGTATTATTATTATTATTATTATTATTATTATTATTATTATATTATTATTATATTATATTATTATTTATTATTATTATTGATTATTATTATTATTATATATTATTATAATTGAATTTAAAGATTTTAATCCAGGAAAAAGTTTATCAGATTTTAACTTTATTTTTAATTAATATTAAAAACAAAAAGAAATAAATTTAATAAATTTTAATAATTGAATTTCTTCAATCCAATTTTAAACTTATTTCATTTTTTTACTATTTTTCCTTATAAAAAAGTACCTAAAGCATAGTTAAAAAATTAAAGAAATGAAATAAAAATAACGCATTTATACTTATTTTTGAAAAATAAAATAATAATAATAATAATAATAAAATAATAATAAATAATAATAATAATAATAATAATAATAATAATAAAATAATAATAATAATTAATAATAAAAAAATAATAAATAATAAAAATAAAAATGTTTAAATAATAGTAATAAAAATAATAATAATAATTAATAATCAATAATAATAATTAATAATTAATAATAATAATAATAATAATAATAATAATAATAATAATAATAATAATAATAATAATAATAATAATAATAATAATAATAATAATAATAATAATATTAATAATTGGTGCAAAAATTAAATAATTAAATAAATGATTTATTATTTTTATAATAATTATACAAATTACTTTTGTAATAATTAGGATATAAAAGTTATTTAAAACATTTTAATATCATTTATAAAAGTAATTTAGTACTTTTCATTTTGTTTTCGCTAGCCTAAAGGTATCGTTAAAAATAAGCTTCACGAATGAAAGGTTTTAATATATTTAAATATTATTAAGTATTATTATTATTATTATTATTATTATTATTATATTATAATTATGATTCTTATCTATAATTATTATTATAACGTCTTAATATTATTTTATTATTATTATTATTGTTGTTGTTGTTGTTTGTTGTTTGTTGTTGTTCTTGTTAATTGACAGAATTACTTAATTAATAGTAGAAGTGCGCAGTTAGTAATAATTAACTTACAGTTATTAAAAGCATCAAACCAAAACCTTCGCATGTTTTACTTACCTGCTTTAATATACTTAAATTATGACTTAATGGGGTTATTTCAATAATAATTAAATTAATATAATATAATAAGTACAGCTAGTTTAGGCTAACGGTTATTGAAACATAAAAGTCGTTAACCCGAAACCTTTTCATGAATTTATTCCGGAGGTCTCCCCCAATACTTTTAGCTTATCTACCTGGGGATGATTTCTAGGCTGACTACTAGAGTGTAGGAATATTGTAAAGTAATATGTATAATTTTTTGTTTTTACGCGCCCATGCCACACTCCTTTCAAGGAGTGGGAAAAAAAGAAGAAAAACAAAAAGACAAATAAGCCCAGGCCCAGTCCCTTACCTGCTCAATTCCCATGGGTGGCGAGCTAACCGGGGACTAAAGAGAGGAAGATTTGAAACTGAGAAAATAGAGAAGGCAAGGAGTTCACAAAACAGATGTGACTGGAAAGAAGGAGGGGCACCACAAACGAGTTGATTCTTTGGGTCTCCAATGTTTCACACAATATTCATATGAAGTATAAGGCAACCTCTTGTGCTTACGAGGCGACGCAGTGATGGAGGAATGCGAGAGGTCAATATTAAAAATTAATATTGAAAATTGATAAATTATTTATTTCATATGAAGTATTAATAAATTATTTAATTAATAATTATTTTGTATGATTATATAATTACAAGGAGAATATAAATTTCTTTAATTAATGAAAAATACGTAAAATAATAATTATTATAAATAGGATTAAGGAGGGAGTCTGGCGAAAGTATTGTTTTTTTTTTGTTGGCACCAACTGAGGCTCTGCTCCATGATTTTAAAATACTTCTGCCCAGGCCCCGCTCTGGCTCCGGCTCCGGCTCCGGCTCCTGCTCCGCTTCCTGCTCCGCTACGTTCAACCCTTTTATTTTATAAATAAAAATATATTTGCTTATCTTCTCCACCCAATTTTATAAACAGGATCAGGCTCTAACTCCGGCTCCTGCTCAGGTTTCGGGTCAAACTCCGCCAAACCATGATTACAATCAAGGTTTACTGAATATCTTTTAAGGTGTAAATAATGACCACTACCCTTCATAAGAAACCGAAAACCTGAACTTATCTCCGCAACCATTTGTCTGTGATATGGGATAAGGATAAGAGATAAGGATAAGAGACAAGGATAAGGATAAGAGACAAGGATAAGAGATAAGGATAAGAGACACGGATAAGAGACAAGAATAAGAATAAGAGACAGGATAAGAGATAAGGATTAGAGACAAGGATAAGAGAAAGGATAAGAGATAAGGATAAGAGACACGGATAAGAGACAAGGGGAAAGATAAGAGACAAGGATAAGAGATAAGGATAAGAGATAAGGATTAGGAGATAAGGATAAGTGACTAGGATAAAAGAAAAGGAAAATAAGAAATAAGGATAAGAATTTGTGTTCGAAAGACTCCAGGAAAAATATTCACAGAGGAAAGACTCGTTAAGATAGAATAGACATACAAAGTGATTAGCCGGAGCCGGTTCAGCGAACAGGTAGTTAATTCTTTTGCTGTAAGATTAAACAGGAAAGCGAATCGGCTTCTAACTCTTGTGAAAAAGTAGAGAACCGTTTGTTAAAATTTTGGCTACTCACCACTGGATATACCTAATCAAAACCAAAGTCCAATCCACATCTTTTTAGCGATTTAATAATAATAATAATAATAATAATAATAATAATAATAATAATAATAATAATAATAATAATAATAATAATAATAATAATAATAATAATAATAATAATAAATTAGATAAATGATTTTCCAATAAACCTTTAATTAAATAATTTAATAAAACAGAAAAATATGCACGAAAGGTTATTTGCATGAATTGTCCTTATAGATAAATAATAATAATAATAATAATAATAATAATAATAATAATATAATAATAATAATAATAATCAATAATAATAATTAATCAATAATAAAATAATAATAATAATAATAATAATTTTTACTTCCTCATTCTTGATAATAATAATAATAATAATAATAATAATAATAATAATAATAATAATAATAATAATAATAATAATAATAATAATAATAATAATTTCTTCCTATTGGTGTAATAATAATAATAATAATAAAATAATAATAATAATAATAATAATAATAATAATAATAATAATAATAATAATAATAATAGTTTTTATTATTATTATTATTATTATTATTATTATTAATTCATTCATTCATTATTC
>JABUQX010004193.1:17500-33935 GCA_015478945.1 Trachelipus rathkii | reverse complement strand
TTAAGACGAAAGGCAATTCTAGAAGTTAAAAGAAGAGCAGAATTAAATTGAGTTGAAGAATGAAGGTCGAGTCATCGGCATATGAGTGGATGGAGTTAGATGTGCAGACGAGAAGAACATTAATGAGAATAAGGCAATGGAATAAAGTAGGAGATAAGACAGACCCTGAGGAACACCACACCACGATTGACAGAAAAGGAAGAAGAAGTACGCCCCTATCAAACAACAGCCCGAAATATTGAGCGCAATATGAAAGAAAGACTAGACATAAGTAAGCAAAAGAGAAGGAGGAAATCCAATAGGAGGGAGAGCTTGGAGAGCAGTGACGCGTGGCATAACCCGGTCAAATGCTATTGGATATAGTCAAGCGCCACCACCGCCAAGTCTCCCGTAGAATATTCCTGAGGGTGAAAATCCATACCAATTCTGCTTAGATAGGAAAGTATATCACCAGTAGACTCGATGCGCCGAAAGCCGTACTGCGCGATCAGGGAAAGAGATAGGGGAATGAGATTCCAGAATGGTCTAAGAAATGAGAGTAGAGAAGGGTTTCAAAGATTCTTAGATAGAAATTTACAGTTAGAGCTATAGGGCGATATTAGAAGATCAGAGCGGCTTTCCTTTTTCGGAAATAGGCCTTGGAACCATAATAGCGCGCTTCCAACACTATGAGGGGAAAGTGCTAGTATTGAGGCATAGAGAAAATAGTTGAACGAGAGGAGGGGCCAGCACGGAAGCACACTCCCTCAAAACTCGGGGAGGAATGCATCCGGGCCACCCGCCTTCCTAACGTTCAGAGATTTATCCAGGAGGACCCATGCACCCGATCAAAATGTAATCTCAGGCAAAGGCATAGGGACCTGAGAGGAGAAGGAGGGGAAGAGGAGTGCCAGAAATAAGAGTATATATAATATATTATATATATATATAATATATATATATATATATAATATATAATATATGATATATATATATATAAATATATACTATATACTCATAATAATAGAATATAATATATATAATTATAATAATATACATAATAATATATGATAATATATAATATATATATATATATATATTAATTCCAGTTGCTAATCAGAATTTTTTCGATTTTGTCATCTAACTTCTCAATTTTGAATGTTTTCAATGTAATTCTTCATATATAATTCCTTCAGCATTTTTGCGTCTGTTTAATTTTTTTACCTTTTCTGAGCATGTGGTTCCTGCACCCAAGTCTAGTGCTTGGAAAGTGTATATACTGTATAGTCTGTATAGTCTGTATATCTCTTTAGATTCCTGAAATTAGTTATAACTTTAGTTTCTGAGAATTTTAAACTTTTTCATATTTAATCATTTAAATTCGTTAGTAGTATATTCCTATTGATTTTGTTCCACCTCCATTTTCTCATTTTTGCTCATTAACAATTTCCTGCAATGCACTTTCCATTCCTTCCATTTTTATGCCAATTACCTTTCCTCCCTCTATTCTTACTATTCTTGCATGAAATTACAAATGATCTGTTGGTGTTTTAAACTATTAGAATTTGATCTTATTCATTTTTCTAATTGAAAATTTTTTTTGGAGAAGGAAGAATGATGCAGACTATTAAAAAGAACCCTTCTACAACACATAATCTTCATGACAACTACATCTTCGGAAACGCACAATTCAACCTAGAAGTTTGATTGGGTCGGTGGACTAAAAGTAGTTTTCGCATGCTGAGGATTCAAGGTCCGCACCTGTAACTATGAGCTCGGTTAGTTGCAAATTAGTAGTAATAGTTCATCAGTTAGTTACTTAGTTAGACACTACATATATTAGCTTAAATCTTTCAGTAATTCATTCCAATTTGCGGTAAGTTTCATAAAAGTCAATGCCTATATTCAAACATCATAAAAATACTCCCAAAATATAACAAAAGAGCAGAAAGTTTTTTCACACTTATATACAATCGCATTTCAATGGAATTCAAGTCAATTACATCGATGATACAAACAATTTATACGGTTTGGTCTTTGAGTCAATACTTAAATCATCAAGAGTCAACTCAATTCCTTTTAATGGTACTTTCAATTTTTCATATAATAATAAAAAAAAAAAAAAAAAGTTTTCTTCATGAATGAAATATCATTATGATTATATGGAGGGAAAACTATTTAATTCACCTAAATAGAGCATTGTAACATCGCCCCAGGTACTTGTTGGGCGTATAAAGGACTGTCAGATCTTGTATGAGTACACCTCACGCACTCGTATTTGGGGGTGTTGCATCCAAATGGGCTTTTTTTCATAGTGTGAGACCTAAAAAAATTTCATTTGCCATTTTTAATCGACTCTCTTCAATCTTTCTCTTTTATTTGAGAATCCTTTCATTTTTTTAATATTATTATCATTATTACAGTGGCTATTTTAAAATGCATCCAATTTAGCACTGTTCTTCCTCTTAGAAAAGCATGTGAAAAGCTCTTCCCCACATTTTCAGCTTTTTCCAACTTTTAAGCCCAAATCAGTATTCTTATGTACGATGAAGCTGACGCTTGATTCTTGAAATTACTCTAGCAATACAGTGGAAAATGCTTCCCTCATCTTCATCAATAAAACCTACTCTTACACCGGACTCTTCCAATCTTTTTCTCCCCCGAATGGTTATTAATCTCTTATTATGCCTTCTTTCTTGCAATAAACAGGAGCCTCCTGAACTCTTGCAGGATTATGCCTCCTCTTTTTTTCTTAAAAGAAATTTCTTGAGACTATTTTATATCTTAAATTCCTCCTTTCTCCAATTCAACCATAATAATCTAGTAACTATATATATATACTACTATATATAATATAATATATATAATATATACTATTTATATATATACTTATATTATATATATAATATATATATATAATATATTAATAGTTATTAATATATATATATTGTAATCTTCGACATTTTTTTGATTCTTATTGTATATAGTCGTCAATCGATATAGTATATCGATTAATTTGCTTCGTATTTTTCGTTTCAATTCGCAACAATGGGATAATGAGAGGTTTTAAAGTATACACCCGATGATATTTTTTTCAATGCAACGAATTCAGGAGATAATTAATATTTTAAACATATAACACAATTTTCACTCCGAAATTATCCCAAGATCAATAATAACCCTTACAAGTTACACAACGTTATTAATCTCATTCGTATATTACCTTAATATTCGAGACATCTCTATCGTAGAGTAAGCAATATAAATAACCAAAACAACATAGCCATGTAGTAAGAGATTCTATCGCCCAAAAATCTGATATATCGTTAACTTAGAGATACAATACCTCACTCTCATCACATAACTTCTACTCTATATCACATCGTTCTCAAAAATATTGCATTTAGCGTGCTAAATTCTGCGTGAGCAGAGAAGCTTAGACCATTCTACTCTTAAAGGTGACATACCACTGTATATAGATATGGCAATAAAATAAATCGACAATATAAGTTAATAGAATTAAAAAGTACATATCAATATTCGAGCATGTTGACATACCACAACGATACAACGCTGCGAACCTTTATAATCTCTCTCGCCATACTCTATCCTCTCATCTTCGAATCCACTCAACGTATGTGATAGCAACATCTCAACGCCGATATCACAGACCGTGTCCTCGAGAATGAAGAGTCAAATAGGAGAGATGGGTATTTATCGTGGAGAGAGCTTGGACCAATACTAAGCTTGTTGTGATATCAAGCATACGAAACAGAGGGTAAGTATTATATTTCAATCCCGTAGAAGATGACCCTCATAGAGTCGGCGAGTCATCCATACGCGGTAAGCCCAGACGATCCCCTGCCCACCCGCACAGAGACTCGACAAAACTCCACCTCGCTCGGCGTAGCAAGAGACGAAGTGGCGTACTATCCAAGCACGAGGGTAAAATTCCCGCAAGTACTGTACCTTGCAATGTAGTGCGACCAGTCTCCCCAGGGAGTAGTGGCTGTAAAGCGAAGAATGAAAAGCAGAGAGCGGCCAACGCGCGCAACACACACCAAGCCCATATTTAAATTTATTTCATTATTATTATTATTTATTGGATTTATATCCATCTCACTTATTATTAATTACGTCCGAAGAATCTCGATTCCCGAAGGAATGCGATTTCTGAGAGACGAAAAACGACTTCCCGTTAAGTGGAAATCAGATTCTTTACAGCACTCCTACTCGTGTACCTTACACGCGCAAGTGTGTCCCTTCTTCGCATCCCTCGCCCATCCCACTACTCCCAGTTCTGAAACTCCGTTAATTCTAAAGCGCATACACTTGCTTCACGACTATTCACGAACTTCTTAAAATCGGTTAATTGGGATTATATACAATTGGAAGATAAGTTGTTAGATGGTGACGTGGACTCGTACGTAGACGAGGTTACGTCCTCATGGGCAGGGGCCCCCACCTGGAACCCTATCCGAGCTGACCTGTCCACCGCTCTAACACCAAGAGCGGAATACGCAACCACCACTAACCTATAAACCACCCAAAATCGAAAATAGATCCCAGACTATGTAAGTGCCATAAGAATTGGTAAGAGGATGTTTCAGAGTTTGAATTTCTAGAATAAGATTGGTATTGGTACATCATGAGTTAAGTTGGCTTCCTCGAACCTCCGGTGCTGGAGCTCTGTGCTTTTTCGTGCCGAGTTTTATATAATACAATTCGCTATTTAACAATCAATGTTGTTATTCCTTATATAGGTTATTCTGAGATCAGTTAAGGGCTCGATATATGATTAATCCCCCACAAAGAATAAGAAATAAATCAACCGACCCTTAAGCTGGCCCTTTCGTAAGGAAGCCCCCTAATTCTCTTAGAGAGCGCCCACTAACTGTAAAAAAAAGCACCAAGAAGACAAAATAAGATCGCATGTAGAAGACAGGCGAAGCCTATAGATATAGCAATGAATTAAGAGGAGCAGAGTAGAGAGAGTGGATGTGAGAGAATGAGTCTGACAGCAGTATGAAATAGTGAGAGAATGGTATGGACGACGCTGCCACCGATCCGGGTGCTGGTTCTCTCGGTGCCCGTGCCGAGTTGATATAAATATATTGTGTAATGATACAAAATTGGTGTCATTTGATAACCTTGTTATTGGGATCGTGTAAGATTTCGAAAAAAATAATGGGTTACCTTACTAAGAGTTATCTTATGCTCAATTGAAAAAGAAAGAATGACTAATAATAGAGATTTCTTATTCCTTTTGTTTAATTAATCATGGAATAGAATTAATTAAACTCGAATAAATATTCTCACCACTTACTCGAAACAGACCAGCCAAAATTAAATTTATCTACAATGCAAAAAACGTTGACCCTTATATCAGCTCCTTAGCTATGAAAATCTATTAGACCTCCCTACCCGGTTGATTCCTATGATCTATTGATTCAAGTCAAATTTTTTACTACAAAACTTGTTCATGTTCTTCCTACACGTGGAACCCTAAAAGAGCACAGTAAATCAGGATAAATCACCACCCACCGAGAGACATCCAGCCACAAGCGATCCTTCCGAGTTGTGATCTACTGAATTACTATCTCTCGACTCTCAAGAATCAAAATTTTTTACTAAATATTGGTAACGTACCGGACAGATTTCTCTTCCGACGATACCCAATAGTCATAGATAAATCAGTATATATCAAACCACCATCCAAACCACCATTCCTGTCCAGTTCCTGTGATCTACTGATCCTACTTGATTCTAAAAGTCACCCAATTTGATTAACTAACAATTAATAGTACGAAATTTTACCGCATACCGCTAAAGCAGTAAATCTCCAGTAAATCACCAACAACACATTCACGCCACCCTCCTGTCCATTTTTGATCTATTGATCTATTATTGATTCAAGTCACATTCCGAGTATCACTATGGATAAACAGGAAAAGGTAAACAGAAAATTCAATTCTTTATCAACAAAGCATCAATCAATAATCCAGTTGCACGTAACATAAGTCTTCACACACTAAAAAAGCTAAGATAGCATAAATTCTCGCTGAACTAAGAATCATAACACCACCAGACGACATTAAATTTAGAGTATATAACTATAGCGCAGCAAGCAACACTAACACTGAAAGTGAGGTGATGATGGTCGAAGATTGGCAAGCTATATCCCATCCCTCTCACCATTTTTCCGTGTAGAACCCTCATTACCCTCTCTCTTTTCACACAGAATTTTGCTTTAAATTAAATCTATGTGTATGCCTTATGCTCCCATGAAAGACATCGTCCTCCTTCATGTTTACTCTCCGCGAGAATGAGTAGGCCCCTTTCCGTGAACTGCCGACATCCGGGATGTGATCGCGTGACCTTATACTCATGACAGACAGAAATCCGCTTTTATGGTAATATTTTTGGTGGTTCAAGTATTACCGTGTAAGTGTAAATCTAACATCTAGTTTATCGTTAGTGTATTAGTATCATAGCCTAGGTGTTATCTGATCACCACAAGTGAAGTTGCACACAGTTACGTTACGAGTAATTCGCTAATGAAAATTGGTTAGTTACCTTTACTGTTCCGTTAAGATGATCGGACCGGGTAACTTTGATAATGTTAACCGTTTATTCTTGTTTAGTTGTCAAGTATGTCGTTGTGGGTTATATTCTTATTTCAGATGATGCTATCTTAGCGTTTATTAATGTGAAACTTTGTTACGTCAAACATATATTGATTGCATCTTTGTATTAAAAGAACTTTTGAATTTCTGTTACTGTTATCCATATTGATACTAGAAATGTGACTGAAACAATGATCAATAGAATCACAACTGGACAGGCAGGTGGTTTGGATGGGGTTTGATTTACTGATTACTGCTTTAGGCGTATGTAAAACGTTACAATTTTAGTAAAAAATTTGACTTTGAATCAATAGATCAGTAGATCACAAGCTGGACAGGGAGGGTGGTTGGTATGGTGCGTTGATTTACTGTATTTACTGCTTTTGGGTATGTAAAACGTTACAATTTAGTATATTAAAAAATTTGACTTGAATCATGATCAATAGATCACAAACTGGACAGGAGGGGAGGGTAGGGTGAGTTGTTTGATTTACTGATTATACTGCTTTAGCGTATGTAAAACATGACCAATTTTTAGTAACAAAATATGGTTTGAATCAATAGATCAATAGATCAATTTATCAATAGATCATAGAAGGACTTGAGAAGGCAGTTTGATTTACTGATTTACTGCTTTTCGGGTATGAAAAAACGTAAATTTGTAAGTTAAAACAAAAAGAATAAGAAATTTTATTTATTTTTTTTTTCTTGGTGGTTCTTCTGAAACCAATATTTTTGAAATCTACAGACCAAACAATATATATATATTAAATAGATATTAAAGTGCCTTTTGTTCGACTTCACAAAATATTTTAATAATAACTCCGGCACGCACCGGATGGCCAGCACCGGATCGCAAGCTGTCAAACTGCCTTACTGTTCTCTGTTCGTCAGGAACTCCTTCTCCACTCCTCTTTCCTTCTTATTTTCATCTTTTCATCCTTCTTTCCTTCCTCCCTCGTCCTTTGTTTTGCCCTCTGCTGGCTCTTTTTTTCAGTTTGAGGTCGCCCCCTAAGACCAAGGCCCTAGACACCCTTAAACGGTTCTTATAACCCATCATATTCGAGCCCTACTGTCTCGATAACCTAATATAAGGATACCAACATTGTTGTTATACGAATGTTTATTAACTCGGCCACCGCACAGGCTCCAGCACCGGAGCCGGAGCCAACTTCTCAGATTCCAATACCAACTCTTTCTAGAAATTCAACTCTGAATCCTCTTACCAAATTTCAGCCTTATACGATCATTTCGATTTTTTAAGGAGGGTGGGGTCCCCCTTTTGGGGGGCCCATGAGGACGTAACCTCGTCTACGACGATGTTACGTCACCATCTTAACACTCATTCCAAAATTTAACCCAATACCGATAAAGTTCGGGATCGGAAAGCAAGCTGGCAGGCTTCGGAACGGAGGTTCGAGCCGGATGCGGAAGAAGCAACCACGGCGGAAAGCAAAGTCTGAGTGCGTAAAAAACGATCCTAAACGGGCAATCGTTATTTCGGCTCAGAATCGCATCCCTTCGAGGAATCGATTTTCTTCGACCCCGTAAATAATAATTAATAATAATAATAATAATAATAATAATAATAATAATAATAATAATAATGTGTGTGTGTGCGCGCGTGCGCGCTCTCGCGCTTCGCACACCTGGGAGATTGGGCCGAACTCGTCTTAAGCCTAATCTCACCCGCTCAGAAGCCGCAACAATGGCGTAGCCACATATTTTGCGTTCGCTCTCAGGGGAGAACCCCCTATATACATCCAGGACTTGAAAATTTTTCACCTGTTCGTGCTTTTAACCCATACATAGAATTTATTTTCCAAGTTATTCAGACCTATTACCCTTCTATTTCCTTCATATGAAAAGGTGTATCCGGCGCGGATATGTCCCCATCCACTTACTCGTCGTGGATTCGAGACGAAGAGCGATAGGATTCAGGACAAGGTTAAATTGAGTTAAGTTGTTGGATGCAACAGCGGAATTGTAAGTTATTTTTTTTTCTATTCCATAAATTGTGATTTATTTTGAAATACTTTAAGTGGATGCACCTTTTGAGGAGTGCACAAGTTCTTTTGTAAAGAGCATTTTAGGAACGTTGCAAGGATATTTTGGAACGATAATAGTGAATTATTCTTACGCACAGCTGGACAGTATTTTATTTATTTAACGACTCTGTGTACAGGTTGAATAATTATAATCGCTTGGTGTTTTGGTTTATTTTATTATTCTTATATTACATCTTATTTGAATTATTAAGTTAATTCAAGGATTAATAAGTGTTAAACGAAGGGTTATAAATGTTGAATTCTCAGGTGGGAAATTGTTGTATTTTTTTAAATATATCTTATTTTTCATTTTGTATACTTTAAAACCTCCTCATATCCATTATTGCAAATAAACAAAAAAAATAAAAGCAAATTAATCGATATACATATATCGATTAATAGAAAAGAATTGATTAAGATCAAAAAAATGTACGAACGGATTACAATATATAATATATATATATAATATATATATATATAATATATATATATATATATATATATATATATATATATATAATATATTAATATATAATATATATATATATACTATATATAACTTATATATATATTATGTTTGAATGGAGAAAGGAGGAAAAGATCTTATAATAAAAAAAGTCTCAAGAAATTTTTCTTTTAAGGAAAAAAAAGAGGAGGCATAATACCTGCAAGATGTCAGGAGGCTCCTGTTTATTTTGCAAGAAAAGAAGGCCATAATAAAGAAGAGTTAATAAACCATTCGCGGGGGAGGAAAAGGATTGGAAGCAGTTGTAATAAGAGTTATACGCGTTTATTTGATGGATGAGAAGCATTATCCAAACTCTTTGCAGAGTATTCACACAAGATCAAGCAGTCACTCCTACGTACAGTAGACTTAGAAACTGATTTGTGGAAAAGTTGGAAAAAGCTGAAAATGTGGGGAAGACTTTTCACATGCCTTTTCTAAGAGGCAGAACAGTGCTAAACTTGGATGCAATTGTTTTTAAAATAGCCACGGTAATCAATGATGAAATAATATAAAAAAAATGAAAGGATTCTCAAATAAAGAGGGAAAGATGAGAGGTCGATTAAAAAAATGGCAAATGAAATTTTTTTTTTAGGTCTCACACTTATTGAAAAAAAACGCCCATTTAGGATGCAACACACCCAAATCAAATACGATCTCGTGCGTGCAGGTTTGTACTCATTACAAGACTTGACAGTCCCCTTTATACGAAACAAGTTACCTGGGGCGAGTGTAAATGCCAATACGTGGACATAAAAGTTTTCCTCCATAAAATCATAATGTATTCATCATGAGAAAAATTAATAGAAAAGAAAGTACCATTAAAAGGAATTGAGTTGACTCTTGATGATTAAGTAATTGACTCAAAAGACCAAACGTATAAATTGTTGTATCATCGAATGTAAATTGACTTGAATTCATGAAATGGCCGATAGTAAGGAAGTAATGTGGAAAAAAAACTCTTCTGCTCTTTTGTTAATAGTTTTGCGGAAAGTATCTTTTATGACTAGTTTTGAAATACATAGGCATTAGACTCTTTTATGAAAAACTTACCGCAAATTGGAATGAATTACTGAAAGATTTAAGCTAATATATTTAGTGTCTAACTAAGTAACTAACTGATGAACTATTACTACTAATTTGCAACTAACCGAGCTCATAGTTACAGGTGCGGACCTTGAATCCTCAGCATGACCGAAAACTACCTTTTTTAGTTCTCCAACCGACTCCAATCAAACTTCGTAGGTTTGGAATGTGCTGTTTTCCGAAGATGTAGTTTGTCATGTCATGCCAGATTATGTGTCTGTTTAGAAGTGGCTTCTCTTTTAATAGCAATCGCATCATATCATTCCTTCTCCAAAAAAAAATTTTTACTTCAATCTAGCAAAATGACATTAAGAAGATTCAAATTCTAATAGTTTTTTAAAACACCAACAGCATCATATTGTCAATTTTCATGCATCAAAGAATAGTAAGAACTAAGAGGAGGAAAGTACATTGGCATAAAAAAATGGAAGGAATTTGCGAAACGCTTGCATTGCAGGTAAATTGTTAATGAAGCAAAAATGAGAAAATGGAGGTGGAACAAAATCAATAGGAATATACGTACTAACGAATTTAAATGATTAAATCATGAAAAAAGTTTTAAAAATTCTACAGAAAAACCTTAACAGATATAACTAATTTCCAAGGTAATCTAAAAGAGACTATACAGACACTAATTACAGACTATTACAGTATATACAACTTTCCAAGCACATTAGGAACTTAGGCGATGCAGGAAACCACACGTGTCAGAAGCGCATACTCGCGAGGGTAAACTGACGCAAAAAATGCTGCACAGGCGCCTATGGCGGTGCTTGACGCCGACATTGAAACCAACACGGTCAAAATATTTGCAGAGAGTTGAGATGACAAAATCAGCGAAAAACCAAAATTCTGATTATTCACGCAACTGCGAATAATATATACTATCAATATACTATATGTATAATACTATCATAATATAATATATATATATACTTATATATATTATATAGTTATATATATATATATATTATATATACATATATATAATATATATATATCTACTATATATAATATATATATATAAACTATACTAATATATATATATAACTCATACTATATATTCAAACATAACCTAATATATTCTGCGCACTCCTCTTACCGTTCACTCCTTCCTCCTACTCAGGTGCCCTACCTGCCTTTGCCTGAGATTACATCTGATCGCCTAGACGTGCGGCCATGCGCGCTTGCCTGAAATCTCCCCAAAATGAAACGTCTAGAGAAAGAGACGCCGAGTAGGCCCCGGATAGCCATCCTATCACCACGAGTTCTAGTTGAGGGATCAAGTGTCTGCTTCCCGTTGCATTCGGCCCACTTCCTCTCGCCTCTCAACTCATCCTCTTCTCTCATATGCCTCAATACTAGCACATTATCCCTCAAGTGATATGGAAGCGCTCCGCATATGTCCAAAAACCCTATTCCGAAAAAACAGGAAGACGCGCGCTCTGATCCTTTCTAACAACTATCGCCTACATAGGCTCTAACGCTCGTCATTCTATCTAAGCATCCTTTGGAGAAACCCTTCTTCAACTCTCATTTTCCTCTAGACCAATCTGGAATCTCATCTTCCTCCGAACCTTCTTATTTTCTTTAACCGCAATCGCACCAGTACCGGGCTTCGGCCCGCCTCGAACCAACCCGGACAAGGTCTTACTCACCGGTGATCTATACCTTTCCTATCTAAACAGATTTATGGTTTTCCACCATCAGGAATTACGGGGAGCACTTGCACGTAGTGGCGCTGACATATCCAAAGCATTTGACCGCGGATATGGCACGCGTCCACTGCTCTCAAGCGCCCCTCCATTTGGATTTCTCCTTCTCTCTTGCTTCACTTCACTGGTCTAGCTTTTCTTTCAAATCGCTCAATATCGGCTGTTGTTGATGGGCGCGACTTCTTCTTCCTTTTCTGTTCAATAGTGGTGTTCCTCAGGTTCTGTCTTATCTCCTACTTTATTCCTGCATTTCATTAATGATCTTCTCACCTCCACATCTAACTCTATCCACCAATATGCCGATGACTCGACCCTTCAGTCTTCAACTCATTTCAATTCTGCCTCGCTTCTCCTTATTCTAGAATTTGCCTTCTCGTCTTAATCTTTTCCACTCCATTCTCCGCTGACTGGATAGAATTTCCGCCGGTGGCGGTCGTCGCACCTTGATGAAATTTAATTCTTTTAAAAACTCAACTTCTACAAATCTCCCCTCTCTAAGACACCTTCTAACTTTCCTATCTCTTTCGACGGGTTTCTCTCTCTCTCCTGTTGACAATATAAACATCCTTGGCGCCTTAACATAAACAAAAAAAATGTCTTGAAAACCTCACATCACAATGGTTGCTAGGGGCGGCCTCAAAAAGAAACTGGGAGTTTCTGTTTAAAACTGCGTGACTTTTTTTCCTCTTCACAATTACTTCAGTTATACAAGGGTCTCATCGCCCTTGTATGGAGTACTGCCTCTTCATATCTGCGGGGGCTCAGGTTTCACCCGGCTTTTGGATAGGTCGAGTCAAAGGCCCAAAAAAACTTATAAACTGTCCTGTACGTTCTAGTTCACTTGACCCTTCTATCTTTGCGGCGCGATGTTGGTGCTTTATCTCTTTTCTATAGGTACCGTAACGGCGGCAGGTGCTCGAGGAAGCTTTCCACTCGCTGCCGCCCCCTTTAAGACGCCCTCGCAGCCACCAAGGGTGCTGCTGTCGGCACATGAGTTTTTTGTTGATGTTAGCAACTCCAGACTAGTCCGCTGCGGTGCCTCCTTCTTTTCTGCCACCTCTGTTCTGTGGAATTCTCTTCCATCTTCTGATTTTTCCTTACTCAATTTAATCTCCCTCACTTTAAGCCCGCGTCTGTGCTCATCTGCGTAGTTTGCGTTAGCTTGAAATTTTGTTGAGTGTAACACCCCTCCTTGAATAGGCTTTGCCCGTGAGCGTGGTGATAATTTGCCTAAAAAAAAAAAAATAACTGTAAAATATATATATATAAGATATATATATATATATAAATATATATATATAATATAATATTATACTATATATATAATATATATATATATATATTATTATTATATATAATATATATATAGATATATATATATATATAATAACATATACTATATATATATAATTATACTATATATATATATATATATATATATATATATATATAATATATTATATATAGATAATATATATAATTACTACGTATTTATATATATATAATATATATATATATACTTGTTATATATATATATACTATATATATATATACATATAATAATAATATTAATATATATATTATATAGATATATATATAATATATAATATATAATAATATATATATATACTATATATAAGGGAGACAGATCAAATTCCATCAGTAGTAGTATTTCCAGGAAACAAACTAACATTTGCAGAGAAATTTGAAGACGCTTTAAATTTAAATCTCTTCATCTCATATTTTTTTAAAATTAACTTAATTAACAAGTCTTTAAAATAGAAGGATATAAATTTTGCTGCGTCATATTTCCAACCTCTGGAAAGAATTAAACTTTCGCTGAAATCAATTATTTATTGAGAAAACTGTTCACAGGAATGATTTTTAATATTGACAGTATATTTTCAAAACGTTTGCCCTACTAAGCTATCATTATAAGCCATTAACAGGTTTATCTGCCCAATTCTAAAGATCTTCTTTATTTGAAATTACCTTTTATTTGCAGACTGAGGTCGATAAAATAAGACGCAAAAACATGAATGCACCTTAAGCAGAAAGTTTTCCACAGAATCAAAATTAATTAACCTTTTAAATCGGAAAACAAAATTTGGAAAAAATTTTCTTTTTCTTAAAAAAAATTTTTTCATACTTCCATGTTATCGGTTGTCATTAAAATATAAGTGGCCATACATAGGAAAGATATATTCTCGCCGTTTTTTCCTGCACAGGAATTCGTTCAAACATAATGATATTTACCTCCCTTCAGAAAACATTGGCATGAATATACAATGATCGCTTAATTGACAACATGTACGAATAATTATTGAAAATGAAATAGTAATTTAAATTAATAATTGACTGCCGTATATAATATGTGGCATCCAACTTGATTGAAGGAAAAACTTATTTTTTTGGCTTCTTTCTATATTGCGACTTAAATAAAACAAATCTCGGCATCTAAGATTGCTTAACATTGAATATATCTAACAAAAGACCTTGAAAAGCAAAAATCAATTTCGTGTTTTAAAATCTACATGTTTGAAACGCTAAAATCATATTAAATATATAATATTCCGGAACTTATTTTTGTTTTTCATACTTCCATTATAACACATTTTCAGTGGTGAGATTTGTAAATTGTAATACTGAAAAATTACATAATGAAACATATTATTTAGTTTCAATGAATAACAGGAATAAAAAAATATCATAAAATATTCATAAAGACAGAATTCTATAATGAGTAGCAAAAGAACAGTAATTGTTAAGCAAAGACGTAAATTTTCTGGTGGATAAATTAGGAATGGGGTAATATACACTTCAATGTTGGAGAAAGGATCACTTACTCCTATTACTATCCTGCTCGCTGTAGAGTAGTAATCAATCATTCTATGGAATAGAAAAGCTTTACTACCACAAACACAAATTCTTTTAGTCTGCATTGCTGTTGAAAGTCAATTTTAACTGAAGACTTAGAAATAATGAACAGGTGAAAGAAATATAGAGATGGTTGTCGAAATCTAGACAGATGGGAAAAAAAGGAGATGAAATAGTTCAAGAAGGCATAATATGCTGACTTCATCTCCAAGGTGATTAGGAATAGGTAACTGACACCATAATAAATAGATAAAAGTCATTAATGAAGATATTGAGAAACAGAAGAATAGTATACCAGATCTGTTATATATAGCATTTGAAGAAAATTGCAATGAACATTGAATAATCTAAAAGAAACATGGAGAAAAAAGAAAATAAATAACAAATAATAAAAATAAATAATCATAGAAACTCAACAGCTTGAATCTGTTGACGTCGTTGAAGATGCAACTGATAGTATCTCAGAACCACAGCAAATATAAGTTTAGAACCCTTTAATTCACCTGAACGACTACTTCTTGTTTAAGTCAGGGGAAAGAGACAAGTTGATTTTCAATTGGAAGCTGTGCCTGACGAAGACTGTTACAAACAAGGAGCAAATTACAAGCCTCAGCAACCTCAATCACTACATCAATAAGGCGCACTTAGCCTGTTCACGCAGTTTGACGTTAAGATCAAGGGAGGTTCATTTCTTGGAAAATTTAAACAGAGATATTTTATTAGTAGGGTTTGTGACCGAACATAAGTTGGAATATGTCTCTCTGGCAGACTATCTATCTGTGCCTCTGCTGTGCCTAAGGCTGACGATGTCGACACCATCTGTAGCAATTTTTCATAAACCTGCCAGAGCGCATGATGTGTGTTGCCCACACTTTCAACCAAGTGGTCAGCCCCGACGCTAAATTTGCATTGAGTGCAGTACTCAACGGTCCTACAGGGCGGTGATGGCAAAGCACTGTAACACTGTAACAGTAGACATCATCTGCGCTGATGTGGGTTTAATTCCACCTATGACTCTGCGATGGTCCTTAATACATTCCGGAGACTATTATACTTACACAAACACACAAGCACACACACACACAGACACACACACACACACACACACACACACACACACACACACACACATATATATATATATATATTAATATATATTATAATTATTATATATATATTATATATATATAATAATATATATTATATATATATATATATATATATAATATATATATATAATATTATAGGGCCGATTAGCCAGAAAATATTTATTCCGGCGTGAGCCATTGAAATTAGATAATATATATATATATATATATATATATAATATATAATAATATATATATATAACTATATAATATACTATATATATATATATATATATATATATATATATATAATATATATATATATATATATATATAATATATTTATACTAATATAATATTATACCTATATATATATTAATTCTATTTATTTATACACATCACCACTTCGCTGCATTTGGTTGCAAGGCTGGTGTTTGGTGAGGTGATACTTAATTTCACAATTAATTATCCATCATCATCACAAAAAAAAGAGTGCATTTTATGGTAAGAA
>JABUQX010004193.1:0-12500 GCA_015478945.1 Trachelipus rathkii | reverse complement strand
ATATATATGATATATTATATATATATATTATATTGTATATATATATATATATATATATATATATATATATATATATATATATATTATATATATATATATATTATATATATATATATATATATATATATATATATATATTCTGGTGGTTGTAAGCAAAGGCCTTCCAAATTTCACCAGAGTTGGGAGAAACTCCCAAGGGCCAAAATAAAGGTCGATATATCCCGATATACGGCTTTTGAAAGTGTGCAAGTTAATGTTAGCTGGAATGATAGGAAAAGAGAGTATGTTCCAAACTTTACCAGTGAAGTACACTTAAGATTGAGCACAGCGGTTAAATCTGGAGTCAGAGAAAGGATTAAACTATGCAGAAAGGCGTTTCGCACGAACCCTTCTCAATGGAAGAGATATGAAACTGGAGAGTTTAGAAGAGTAGTGGCTTTTGTATAGCGATAAGCGATAGTATATAATTGAGTAACGCAACAATTCAACGGGCAGAAAAAGACTGCACATAGTTAGCGAGAACGAATAAGTTGATAAGACGAAAAACACCTTGAACCACCTTCTGAAAGTGTTCTGTGTGAGTAGATAAGTGGAACCAAAGCAGATGTGTGAGGCATGGTCCATATTGGGGAGAAGGACACTCCAAGAAAGAGCAAGTAACTGGGGTGATGTGAAGAAATTCTGAAGGCACCTCAGAACACCCAACCTCTTAAAGGTTGCTTATAAAAGAATTGAGGAGGATTGAGAGGGGTCTCCCTTTTTCTGCAAAGGTCGAAATAGAAGAGCAGAGACGGAACAGTTTACCAAAGGGAGGTGCAAGCTCAGAAGCACAAATTTTAGAACCGCAGGAGGATTATCGTAAGAGCCACACACCTTCTTAGTGCTAAACTCAGAAAGCAGAAAAGCATACTTTGGAGAAATTACGATGTTAGACATGAATGAGTTGGAAGGGGTGGAGAAGAAGGAGTAATTCCGGAATCGGCTAAAGTGGAGTTAGAAGAAAGAGCTTGAGTTAAAAATTGAGCTTTGTCAGAAAATAAGATGGCAGCTGTGCCATCGGATAATAATACTAGAAGAGGGAAAAGAGGAAGAAACAAAGTTAGAAGTGAAATATTTTACAAAATTTTACATTCAAGGAAGAGGAACTCGAAAGATCCTTTCATTTTCTCGGAGAAAAGAGTTTTTAGTGTCTCTGAAAATAGATTTTGCAAAATTCCGAGATGAAATATAAATAGTATGAGTTTCTATAGTTTGAAGACGATGGTATTTGTACAGAATAGCAACAGAACTAACAGAGTTAAACCAAAGTTTGTTTGGTTTAGTTGAAAATAAAGAATATAGAATATACATCTCCACGCCAGAAATAATCCCCTAAGTTATGTGTTATGAAAATTCAGAAGGACAACCCCCCACTGAAGCAGTAAACATTCCAAGAGAAATCAAAGAAGTACGACCTGAAGTTAGACCAGTCAGCAGCACCGAAGTGCCATAAACGTTTTCTCGTAGTAGACGGAGGTATTTCCTGCATAAAACTTGAAGCGATTGAAAAGGATAATGAAAAAAGATGGTGATCTGAGGAGCCCAGAGAAGGAGATAGTTTAGTAAAACAATGAGAAAGATTGGAAGTTAAGAAAGGTCTAGAATGTTGGGTTCATTTCTTAGATTGATCAGAGATACGAGCAGAAAGTTACACCAACTGTCCAAGGTTATTCTGGATAGAGAAAGGGTAGACAAGTTTACCAGCTGAATCATGAGTACTAGGGAAAGCCACTAGTGCTGGTGAACACTGAAATCACTTTAGATGATGATTTCTAAGAAAGGAGAAGAGAGAATATCTTATATTTTAGAGTTTAGATAGTCAAAGAATTTACTATAGTCGGTAGAGTTAGGTGAATTTAGTTTTAGATTGACACGAGGACTTAAGTCATAGAGTAGAAAATTCAGAAGAGTCAAAATTAGAAAGACCCTCTTTTTATAACCTGCATCTGTACTCATCTGCGAAATCTGCCTTAGGAATGTGTGAGTAATTTTACTTTTAACACTTTTGTCAATTTTTGCCACTCAGCGGTGGTGTGAGTAAAATAAAAATGATATCGTTGCATACATTTGCGCAACATCAGCCTTTCCCTGAAAATTGCAGACAGAGACAGCAGGAGGAAACATAGTTGAGTTTGCTGTCAGAGCAATGGAGCACCTGTCTTTCGGTTAAAAATAAGGTATATGAGTTTTAGAAAAAGCGAGATGGTTTTCCGATAAAATTGAAATTATATAAAAGGCCGCGAAGGTTAAAAAATTTTTTTAGTAATAACTTCGTCAAACTAATTTTGTCCCCAAATTTCCTACTAAGCTTCCTCCAATGGAAACCCTTTCAAAAATACTCAAAACACTTATATGCTTAAATGCACAAAAAATCTTTAACTTTTGGTTTGCGTTTAAATTCACTCTACTTTATTTAACAACTGGAATATTGAGTTTATCAGACTCTTCCATTCATGACCCTAAATCTTATTTAGAAGTATATTAAACTTTTTCCCCTCCTCTCGTCATTTCAATCCCATTTCACATAAATTAGCAAACTTCTCTATTATTGAGGAAAAATTTGAAAAAGATTCAAACATTTATAGTATCACCTCTTAACTGCATTCAGCAAGGAGAAGAGTGAATTTACAAAAATAATTGTCTTCCTTCCCGCAAATTGTTGAGATTAGGGTCAAAATCAAAAAAGTATTTGAAATGGAGCATTCACTGAATTAAATTAGTAAAGTTTTAAAATAAAAGAAAATTGAAAAACAGAGGGGTTATAACGTGATGCCAAATCATACGTGTGATTTACCATTGATTGATCCATTAAATGATCTAAACAGCACAAGATGTATTCAAGGGAATGATAATAACCTGGATAATATACCCAAACAACAACAACAACAACAACAACAACAACAACAACAACAACAACAACAACAACAACAACAACAACAACAACAACAACAACAACAACAACAACAACAACAACAACAACAACAACAACAAAACAACAACAACCAACAACAACAACAACAACCAACGAACAAACAACAAACAAAAACAACAAACAACAACAACAACAACAACAACAACAACAACAACAACAACAACAACAACAACAACAACAACAACAACAACAACAACACAAAAATAATAATAATAATAATAAAAATAATAATAATAATAATAATAATATATAATAGATAATAATTAGATAATAATAATAAAATAATAATAATAATAATATAATAATAATAATAATAATAATAATAATAATATAAAATAATAATAATAATAATAATAATAATAATAATAATAATAATAATAATAAATAATAATAATAATAATAATAATAATAATAATAATAATAATAATAATAATAATAATAATAATAATAATAATAATAATAATAATAATAATAATACGTCTTCTTTTGATTGAATAAATATTGAATAAAAATAAATGATGTTTTCGCACCTTTTATATTAGCTTTAAATTCGGTTTAAAGACGGATTCGATCTCGAGACTCACTTCGACTGTATTTATTCACGCTCTATCGGAATTCAATGAAGAGAGGGGAAGAGAAGCTCAGAGGGGAGACCGAAAGAAAGTACAAAAAATGGTTAGAAGAGGTGAGGGAGTTACTAAGAGGAAGGGAAACAGATGAGAGAGAGAGAGAGAGAGAGAGAAGAGAGAGAGAGGAAGGAGAGAGAGAGAGAGAGAGAGAGAGAGAGAGAGAGAGAGAGAGAGATGATTTATAGATGAAATTAATTCCAAAATTAGTGATATATATATATATATAATATATATATAATATATATATTATATATATAAATATATATATATATTTATATATCATATAAATATGTATATAATATTATATATATGTATATAGAAAAGCTATGGATATATATATATAAATATTTATATTCTTTATATAGATATATATATTTTTTTTAATATAAGATATGAAATATATATATATATATTAGAGAGAGAGAGAGTAGAGATATATTATAGATGAAATGATAATATAATATATATATATATATATATATATACGAGGGAGGATGTAACGATCCCGAAGCTACGAGATTACCCCGCATTAGGCATATATGAAGTGTTAGGGTACATCCCAAGGCACTTTAGTGCACAATGATTCCTCCCCCCCCTCCCTGAGCTCGTATCCACATTCATCTTACAATGGAGTAGACTTTCCTATATGACTCATCATAAAATACTATTATAGACAACAGTTTCCTTCCAAAAAAAATTGAAAAATGGCAACTACACGATTAGCCTCGGAGAAGCCTAGAGGGACGGCTTCCAAATAGACTCCCTCATTCACCCTTCCTCCCCCCATCACCACTTGGGAGTAGACGGCCTGGGATGGTGGTGGGGTTGGGGCAGTAACGGAATTGCCGGCCTGCCTTCTTTATTCATTAATTTCTGCAACCTCCGTGGTTTTAAATCTAATTTCTACTTTGTTTATCATCACTTTTTCTCCTCTATAAACCCCATCTTTTATTTTTAACCGAAACTCAGGTGTCGGATACTTCTGGTAGCAAACCCTACTCTGTTGATTATTTCTCTTTCTATCCTCAATTTTTAGCCAAAGGTGAATGCTGAGCCTGCTTGCGCAGTGATGTTGGTTGCTCTTGTGTCTCTGATTTGGAATCATACAAATTTTTCCATTATGGTGAAGTTGTCTACCACTTTTTCTCTCCAGAATGACCTCGAGCATTTGGGAGGGCTCCTTATTCATATCCCTGGCCATCCTGAAAATAAACTCAAAATTTTAGACCTTTTCCAAACCTCTATTCCTTCTCCTTACTCTATTAAACTCTTTACTCCTTAGTTTCTCCGTTCACCTTCCTATCTCTGCTTCCCGTTCTACCTCTTCATGTCTTTGGCAGGAAAGGCTCCACCTAAGGCGATGAGTTGTTTATGGCACTTCGGTGCTGCTAAATGTTCGGACGCGAGGTCGCACTTCATGGATTTATCATGGAATGAATACTGCTTCCGTGGGAGGGGTCCCTCGAAGGTTGCTGAGGGTATTTCTGAATGATTCTCTCTGGCAAGAAGGCGTACGTTTCATATTCTTAAACTTCAACTAAACCTAACAAACTTAGGTTTAACTCTGCTTGTTCTCGTGCTATTGGCCACAAGGTTGCTGCCTTTGGAAATTATCATTGTCTTCAAACTCTAAGCTCAGGCAACTTATATTTCATCCCGGAATCGTGCAAAATTTATTCTCCGTGACACTAAAAGCTCTTTTCTCCTTAGAAAATTCAATAATATTGCTGGTTCCTCTTTGTAGCGTCTGCTTGTATTTTGCAGAAAATGTTAACTCTAACTTTGCAACTTCCTCTTACTCTCCTCTAATGTCTTCTAACGGCACAACTACCGTTTTACCTTCCAAAAAGTTGAACACTTCGTTCAAATCTTTGCCTCTAATTCCACCTTAGACGATTCCGGAGCTTTTCCTCCTCCACCTCCCTCCATCTCATTGGTGCCTAATATTATAATTTCTTTTAAAGATGTTGTTTCTGCTCTCCCTGAGTTTAATATTAAGAAGGCGTAGGGTCCTGATGGTACCTCTCCTGTGGTTCTCAAAAATTGTGCCCCAGAGTTTGCTCTCTGACTTGGTAAACTATTTTGTCTTTGTATTTCTGCTTCGACATTAACATCTTGCTGGAAACGTGCGCTGCTTTAGCCTGTGCCGCTAAAAAGAGACCCCTCACAACTCATCAATTATCGTTCTATCCCTTTAACTTCTGTTTTTCCTTTAAAAAAAATTGATTTTATCCTTAGTAGTAAGATTTGGAAAACGCCAATTTTTATAATTCTATCTGATTGCCAGTATGGCTTTTGTGAGAAGCTCACTAATGGTGATCTTTTTCTTCTTTCTAATTTTTGGTCCTACTCCCTTCGGCATTACGAGAAATCTTTCATTGTTGCGCTGGACATATTGGAAGCTTTCGATATAGTTTGGCACAAATCTTTGATTTCTAAACTTCACTCTATCGGCATCCATCCTTCCCTTGTGACTTTCTCTCCGATTTACATTTCGGTGGTTCTAAGGCAGTTATTGTAGCCGGCCTCATTTCATTCTTTAATTCTATAAATAGTGGTATTCCTCAGAGATCTGTGCTACCCCAAACTCAACTTTTACTGTTCACTATTGTACTTCCACTATTATTTCATCACCTATCCACTCTTATGCCAATGACTCCACCCTTCATTACTCCCTTCTCTTTGATAGATGTCCCCCCCAAAGGAAACTACCTCACTCTAGGAGGGCGGTTTTGGAGCGACTAACCTCTGATCTTCCTCGAATTTTTAACTGGGGTATTGAGAACAAGGTTGTTTTCAATGCTTCAAGAACTCAGTTACTCCATCTTTCAACTCGAAGTAATCTTACACGCAACTATATCACCTTCGGAAACATGCAACTCAAACCTTTGTCTGTTCTTAATATTCTTGGTGTTTCTTTTTCTCGTGTTCTTAATTAGAAAGATCACAGTTTTTCTCTTTCTAAACAAGCTTTTAAGAGGTTCGATGTTTTGAGGTGCTTTCAGAATTTCTTTACGCTGTCCCAGATGTTTGTTTTTTTATAAAAGTACCGTTCATCCCTGTATAGAGTATGTCTAACATCCTTGGTGGTCTCACTCGCAGAACTTCTTAAAAAGGTGGAGTCTAGGGCATCTCGTCTTATTAACCCTCCTGCTCTCATCAACTCTTACCAGTCTCTTTTTGCCCGTCGAAATGTTGCATCTCTCCCTTTTATCTATTGCTATTACAACGGACTTTTTCTTCTGAACTCTTCAATCACATATCTACTCCATTAAAAATGGTTAGTGCTTCACGCTTTTCTTCATAGCTTCCTCTTTTCTCTACCCAACTCCAGACTTAGCCGATATGCTCAATCTTACCTTTACTCCACTGGTAAATCTGAAACACACTATTACCTTTATCAATTTTACCAACAACCTATAAATTAACACCTTCTTACAAAAAACTTTTAAAAACCAGATTCTCTCACCTTCTCTCCTATTCTGGGTATTCAGAGTCTACATATTCTAAACCCGGGCTATGTCAAGCAAACTTAGACCCTCAGATTCATAGATGTTCTATTTTAAGTTTTTTTGGTTTAGGACTTTAGGTACCTTTATAATGAGCAATTTTTTTTTAAATATAAAAGTCTAAAATAAATTTCCTGTTGACTCTCAGACAGGACCTTCCAACCCTTTCCTCTACATCTCTGTTTTAAAACCAAATTCTTTATCAGTGACAATATTCTCAATTTATAATTAAATTAAATACCATATTTTGAATTCACATCTGAATTGACTTAAGTTATGTAAAAATATTTCCAATTGTCTATTTCTTTATCCCAATTAATCTTGACATTCCCTTACCTAATACTGCAATACTTAACTTCAGATCATTATCAGGTAATTTCAGCTCAACCACAACTCTCACACTACAGATTAAATTAATATAAATCTAAAGAATTAGTTAACAATAAACTATACAGATTTCCTTGACTACACACTTTCTTATAACAACTAAGACTGCTTTACTTACCACCTCACACACAAGATTTACTACGGTACCAGCACGCAGTCACTCACTTATCACATTTTATAACGTATAATTTTCAATGTTATAAAACATTTTTTATGTTTTAACTAAGCACGTGCTTTTATTTGAATTTTTCCAGTTTTGATGAGCTCCTCATCTAAAAGATTCCTAACACGTCTATGTATTTATTCAATCATTATCTGTGAAGGCAAAGAATTTATTATATACTGTTACATACTGTACTATTTATCTGTGAATTTTATAGAATAATTTATAACTGGCATCCGAATTGTTTTACATAACTTTCACACCTATAATTTAATGGAAAATGTTTGTGTTTTAATATAAATAAAACGAGTATTATTTTAAACGTACCTTATAAATGTCAAAATAAACTTTCAGTCAATCAGCAAAGGTTAGCCTAGCACCCTTAGGCTCTTAACAAAAATCAAGACTACCTGTGCACGGCGTGCGTCTTTGTTCTAGGTGGACTTACTGACTTTACAATCATCTTTACCCATGTAATAACCTACTACAAAAATAAACCAAATATACACGTATCTTGCTTGCTAATATTAATACATAGGTAATTTTAAATAAAATCTTATATTCTAAGTTCTATATTACACAAAATAACAAATTATTGTCAATCACTTACTTTTAGACCATGCTTATATTCACACGCGGTCAAACCAACGACCACTGAGAGTAGAAGTACAGCTACATCCACACAGGTGGGGCAGAGGTGCAAACACAACAAAGTTATCTGAGATTTGTATTCAAAAAGGTGTTTTTTAATTTTCATCACTCTCACAAAACTCAGCTGAAGTGTATAGTCACATATATAATAATAAATACCACACATACTCACTACACACACATAACATTGAGGAAGCACACACACACAGACACAATATATATATTAATGCGCACACACACACACACAACACTACACAGAATAGAAGTCAACACTTACCTTGAATACACCATTCACGGATGACACTATACCATTCACTATGACACTTACATTTAGCAATATAACACTTAACATTTAACACTTATCACTTATCATTTTTTAACAATTAACACAATCCACAGTTTTAATATTATCATAATATTAAATCAATGATGTTAATTACACTTCTACAACAGCATTTACTTACACTCACACACAGATTTAACACATTCACTATGCTACTTAATTACATTTAACACCATATAGTAAGCGTATAATTTTATAAAACATTTTATGTTTAAATTAAACACGTACATTTTAAAAATTCAAATTTCATATGGTCACTTAATAAAAAAGAATTTTATTAAGTTTCTTAGAACTTCTATAATAAATCAATCATTATCTTTGAACAAAGAAATATATATTAAAAGTTTAAATGACTTTTTGTTTTTAAATTTAATAACTATCAAGTTTTTTAAAATACTTTTAACTAAAAATTTTATGAATTTTATTAAAAACATATATTTTACATACCTTAAAGCAATAGAATCAGTAATAAATCAGTAGGGTCAGCCCCTAGCACCACCCACCTCCTAAACAACCAAGCTAAATGCCCTTAACGTTATGTACCTATTGACTTTCTGCTTTAAACATAGCTTTAAGCCATGTCATAAGTATAAAAATAAAACAAAAAATAAGTTCTTCCTCTTGGCTAACTTATATAACATCTAAATTAGTCTCTTATTAAATCGTTTTTTAGAGTGCTTATTTACAAAATAACATTTATACAAAAACTACATTTATGTATAGTTCGCGGGCTCGGAGAGAGCGAAATATTTTCAAAGTTTTTTTTAAAAATAATGTGAAAAGAAATTTTTCTTTTATTAATGTATTATTATTATCTTATGTACCAAATACTTAAAATTTACTTTAACCGTACTTAATCTACTTTCGAGTAGTAGCAAACACAACAACACACGCACTCCTACAGATGACGGAAACCTGAACCTCCATCTCTCTCTCTCGTGTAAAATGTGTTGAAATAAACACTTCAAGGTCTAAATATAGGATAATCCTTTTTGGTATCCCGGGGCGATTTAGACCTAAATTCCAGGTCAAAAATATATTCAAAACTAGACCTTTTCTTGCTAAAATTGTGGGTTGACAAATAGACTACGTTAGCGCAAAACGCCTAAATTTACGGTCTAAATTTAGGATAAGCTTTTTTGTATCCGAAGGGCTCGATTTCAAAGCCTAATACCCAGGATCATGAATGCAAAAAAGGTACATTCCAGTAATAGACAAGAACGAATCAATGTATATTATTATTTTGAGAGAGAGTATATTTTCAAACTGAAACACTGCTGGAGCTCGGCTCTAAGATCCTTTATAAGCAGACGCAAGGGAGAGGAAAATGTCTTTTAACCTTTCTTGTGAAGTAGGTCCGGAGTAATAACCTTTATCTCTATAGAATGACTCTTAAAAGTCAATGCGTGGATTCAGGTCGAGAATTATTATTATTCGCTTTTTTGGTTTACGTATGTAAAAGCCGGAAACATGTTTTTTCAATATCCTGAAATCGCCTTAATCATGTCTGAATTGGATTGAAAAATTATATTGGAGGATGTGGTGTTTTATATGTAGAAGCAACAAGTATATCTCTATCTTGTAGAGGAGTTCGACCATATACGTTATCTCATTGGCTCTTTAAGCGGTGCACAATAGTTTCTACCTCTGGTTTGTAATAATACAAGTGCCTCTTATTTTTCACTAGTGTAACTTAATCATGAATTCTACCACACTTACGATGTATACAACTGAATTCAAGGACAGAGGGCGGAGTTCGGACTAGAAGGAAGTAGGATCACAGAGTTAACCAGGGTCTATTACAGAGAGACGAGAGATGTTGGATTACAAATCACAGTGGGAGAGAGATGCAAGATGATCTCCCGGAGGTAAGGAGTTTGTCGTTGCATCTCTATTTCAGCGAGTAACCGCGGCTGGATTTGAAATTTTTTTCAAGTGTTCCTACCCCATCACCCTGTTATAATACCCGTGATGAAAGCGTATTTCCCATGAGGGTTTTCCCCACAGAAGAAATTACTTTGTATATGTAATCACATTTGTGCAATTGTGTGATACGCGTCAGCTTGAAGAGTGGCTTACGAATACTTTAAACCAAGCTTGCAGCTTTAAAACACTGGGCCGAAACAGTTATTGAAAGCCTGGGCGTAAAGAAACCAAGCGATAAGCAAACTTACTGTAGCATTTTATAAACATCAAAACGTCAAAACATAATCGTTTTGGAAGTTAGATTTAAAACCCGCGGTTGAGAGGAGAGAATAATGAAACAGCGTATTTGAACCTACATCATATTTAAAAAAATCCTGGCTGATGATCCTCCGATCATCATTGATCATTTTTCCAACGTATCGTCAAGTTTTCTTAATCTGGATTCTCATGTGTGTTGATCTTCTAAATTAACGCCGTGACGCTGTAGATCTGTTTATTACACTGTTAGTACCAAGAATACGACTGGGACGGGGCATTGTAAAAGAGGAAAAGCCCTGATTGATGATGACCAAGTAAAACCGCGCACATCACTCCTGGATTGCGCTTCTAGTTCTATAAGACGTACAGGAAATTCATCTATTATCTCTTGCGCAATGTAAACCTTATTAGACGAAAACAATGGCAAGAAACGTATTCTATAAACACAGGGTGACCCCAAATGTAAAGTCTATACCTATGCTAGTTTACTCTGAGCGGGAACTTTTTACGGATATGTGCTTAATTACATGATACAGGTATTACGACTGGAGGAGTTGACGCTAAAGACTAATTATCGAAACTATAAAACCTTTCACAATTCCGGATAATGGATATAAACTGACGATACTCGGAACTGGGATTTGGCATATTTTGCACAAAGGTTTAGAGAATTGAGGGAAATCGGATAAGAGATGGGAAAACTGCATGTTAATCTGTCCGAAAGCAGTATTGCGGGGTAAAAGAGGCAAATGTATGCGTCGCCCTGGGAATAAGTTAGTGTTAATTCTTTTCAATGTAAATTATAACGCATCCTGTAAATTAATACCGTTGTTATAATGTTGAACCTTATAACATTTATATAAAACTCACCATTGTATTATATTTAATTTTTAGACCCTAATAAGTAAATATTATATATATATAATAATATCTATAATATATATATTTTTATAGTTTTTAGTTTTATTTATGTTAATTTATTTAGTTTTTTCACAAATATTATTTTCCAAAAATATAATATCGAAAATATCAGAAATATAGTATATAATTATAATATAAATATACTTGGGATATATATATATGACGTATATATATATAATATATATATACACTACGTTTTACCTATAATATTAAATGATCTAGTTCATTATCTATCGAGCATTAATTATTTCTTAATCTATGGAATCATCTATATTTTTTTAAATACTTTTTAGATTTTTATTTTATCTAATGTAAGAATAGAAAATATCCCATTTCACATCGAGTGACATTTATTTTCTACAAAATTGATTCTTCTCTAAGGCGTATTACTGCTCACTGATATAGGTCTAATGAGAATAAGTTTTTGTTTTTAATTTTGATTAATAGTTTTTAGCGTCTCATCTTTCTTTATTTTTTTTCTTCTTTGTTTATTTACACTTTCTTTCCTTAAAGATAAAGTATTCTAACGTTCGTATGTTTAAGCCAGTTATACATATTAAAATAAACATCAGAATCTGTATCCTTCCTGATTCATAAGGTATCTTCAGGCATTTATTGGAGAGAAAAAAATAAAAAACGATGTTTTTAAATATAAATAAATATTTATTACACCCCTTATTTTGGTTAAACATAACATTAAAGTAATATTTTTACATAATAACGTATAACTTCGCAAGAAAAT
>JABUQX010004192.1:27500-29633 GCA_015478945.1 Trachelipus rathkii | reverse complement strand
ATAACATACAGTAAAAAAGGGTTAAATGGGATGATGAAGAAAATCCAGGATGGTGTAGATTTCAGAGAGATAGCTGTAGAACAAGAGACTGATGGTTATATAAAAGACCTGATAAAGGGAATGAAAACTAGCGGATTGAAGGCCTGTTACAAAGAGTTCATCCATCGGGGCAAGGAGCTGTCTTTGGTGGTTGACATCTCTACAGGCACATCTAGAATATTAATACCGGAAAATTTGGTGGATGATGTCATAGAAAAAATACATAATACAAATCATTTGGGAATTAAAAGGACTTTGACTGTCCTAAGGGTGGATTTCGTCTTCAGATTTATGCATAGTAGAGTAAAGAAATTCATACAGAGTTGTGATGTCTGTCAGAAGAACAAGAGCGTTAGGAAGATATCTCCAGAATTCGGCAGGTTTAAGGAAGTTTCGGAGAAATTCGACACTCTCCATGTGGACTTGTTGAAGCTCCCGTATAGTATGGGTTTCAATTATCTGCTTGTTTTTATCGACAGATTTAGTAAATATCCTTTCGCCTACCCTCTTAGGCAGGCAACGGTCGACTCTGTATTGAACGTTTTAGTGAGCGAAATTTTTCCGTTCTGTGGTTCAATAAAAAGGCTCGTCTCAGATCGGGGGAGCCAGTTCACTGCCAAACTGTTTAATGACGTGTGTAACCTACTCAACATAGATAATATTATCACGACGCCTAACTCCCCTCGTTCAAATGGATTGGCGGAAAAATTAAATCAAGCTCTCATAGTGACACTAAGGTGTATGATCAATGATAGGGAGAATGAAGGGTTAAAATGGCCTGAAATTTTGCCTTGGGCACTTTACTGTTTGAGAATTAGCCCTCTAAATGACGAAGGGGTTACTCCCAGTGTGCTTATGTTCGGCCAAAATCTATCAGTGCCAGGAAGCTTATTGCAGAAGGAGGCACTCAGTGCCACGGTCAGTCAAAGTGCCTATTTGAAGAAACTAGTGGCTTTAATGCGTAGACCTCTGGCACCACATGTTGTATATAAAAATAAGAATGTGTTCGTTCCGAAGGATCTCCACAAGGCAAGGGCCGTGTTAGTAAGAAATCAACAGTATAATGTGGGAAAACTGGCAGAGAGATACTCGGGACCCTTCCGGGTGTTACGGGTAAAAAAGAATAACGTTTATATCTTAAAGCAGGGGAAAGAGGCGGTAGAGAATTTGAGAAATGTAAGAATTTATCATAATATAACCGACGGGAACGCTGGAACCCGAGAAAAAAGTGAGGTTAAATAAAAAAAATAGATAAATAAATAAATAAATAATTAAATAAATAAATAAAAAAAGGGGAAAAAGAGAGAGAGGGGGCTTCTTAGTTCTGCATGCATTTCTTAGAGTTAGACAGTAGTTAAATTGATACCTTTATCCTTCCAAAAAAAAAAAATCATCTTCTTTCCTCTATCTAATACTATGGACGAAACGCATGCTGCCAAACGTTAATAGTTGTGAATAAATTCTCACGAGTTCCTTACAAAAATGTCACGGAAAGGGTTTGCAATAGAAGAGTTGAAATAGTCAAACCCCACCAGATGGGGATTAAGGAGGTCTTTTATGTATTTTGTAATAATGTATTGTAAGAATAGAATTTGTATTTCTTTATAATAGTGTCAATTTATCACTATATATATATATATATATATATATATATATATATATTATATACTATATATATATATATATATATATATATATTATATATATATATATATAATATTATATATTATATATATATATATATATTATAGTATAATATATATATATATATATATATATATATATATAGATATATATTATATATATAATATATATATATATATATATATATATATATATATATATATATATATATATATATATATATATATATATATTATATATATATATATATATATATATATATATAAATATATATATTTCCTGGATCGCTGTGATGGAGGGGCCAAGGGGGAAATCGCTTGATTCTTTCCAGCGATTCCCTCACTCTAAAGTCACCACTTGTGAGAGTAGGATTTCCTACTCTCATAATAGCTCTGTACACCGCTATAAACACCTGTAACACTGCTCAAAAAGGGTTTATATATATTTGAA
>JABUQX010004192.1:0-17500 GCA_015478945.1 Trachelipus rathkii | reverse complement strand
AACATTAAATGTTACCAATGTTGAATAACGGAGAAAGCAAAACATAGAAACCAAGCTAAGCAAAAAGATAAATAATCAAAAAAGGATAAGAGGACAAATACATAACAACTGATCAACTAGAAAAGACATGAGATATAAGAGATCAAGATGATGCCGCCCTCCACACGTCCCCAAAATCTGCGCGCCTTCACCCACCCCACCCCAGCGCCCCCCGCCCCTCGCCCCGCACCGCTTCATTCGTGCCTGGCAGCCAATATCCTTCCAAGAATCACCCTTCCCATCACAGAACACATTGCGAGCTTCGAACCGAAGCTTAACAGTGGGAAACACATACCTGGTCAGGGAAAATCCCTAATTTCTTCCGTTGCTCTTGTCTGATTATCGTGCTGTTATATATGCACTCTCCTACTGCGCTGCTTGCCTCCTCCTGCCCCTACCCCCCGACCTCATCGACCCCAAACCTCTCCCCCTCGGTTCAAGCTACTTTCTGTGCAGTGTTTGTCGCGATGACCTATTGGCTCTTCATGCACCGAATGTTCGGCTTTCTTTTTACCATTGGCGTGAACTAAGTTTGCGACCACCTTGCATTGATCCACAACCCAGTCCAGCACTCTATATACAACTAGTGGAAGCAACTCGTGGCGCCTTAAGTAGTCTCGGCAGGGGCGAGACGCCAGATATTTTATGTAAGCTTTGTGCATTGGATAGAGACATGGCGAGCGTGGTGATCTCGCCGGTCTAATGACCATCCTCCTAGTTGGATGGCGTCTGTAAAAGACAGCGCTCCGGGAAAAGGATATGTAGGCTCGTGCCACTTGTGTGGGTCATAGAATCCACACTTCCTAGTGCCAGCAAATATATTCAGTTTGTGGGGAGCAGGACTTTGCCAAGATTAGTACCTCATCTTATTTGTACTGTGGTTAGGTGGTGGAGCAACGGAATAGAACCTCTAATGCATGTTGTTAACGTGTGAGCGATTGAGAAGCAAAGGCGCCGAAAGTAATGGTTAACAGGAATACCATATTGTGTATTTTAAGACAAACAGCAGAGGCGGAGTTTACTGCGTGCCTGCGAGAGGACTACCAGCGAATATTCATTATAATTCTCTAGCTATTATCTAAACCAGAAGTGAGTATTGTGAGACTTATAGTGATGGTTGGGGGTAGGTACTAGTGGGGATAGTTGCACACTAAAGAGGGTTTACATATTCAAATAAGTCATGAAACCAAGGGCCGGTAGGGGTCAAAGAGTGTATTAATATGCACTTATAATAATATAAATTGATATAATATGCTGTTATATTAAAGTCTAATATAATATTATTAATATAATATAAGTAACAGTATTAATTTAATATATAGGGTAATATAGTTAGTAATATTGGATGTCTATAAATGACTATTCGTATAATATAATTTAAAGGTTATCTCGAGCGCGTCACGGAGGACACTCTATAGTCCCCTATGTGTGGGAGGTGGTGACAGCAGGATTCTCTTACACTCGTGTACTCTTCTATTCTCTTAGCCGTCCGCGACCTACGCTCGCGAATCCTCAGGGTTGTCTCATGCGACTTCTTTGCACCTTTAACCAGGAATTGAAGAATCTATAGACTACTCACGTTATATTTACAAATCACTCATCAAGAAAGTTCCTCTAACTTTACAATGCTTAAGCACATACTCAATAACTTTTATCACTCTCACAATAATCATTTTATATTTATATGATATCACTTTATAACATATATAGCTAATAATTTACTTTTATTATAGTGAGCATATTACACTTCTTGACCTTTAACTCGGGTGGTGCTACTTATATTAGTAGTGATTCCATAAACAACCGGTCAACTTTGCTCGTACGTTATTAAATGTAATCCCAATTTTTAAAAAAGAGGTTCATACTCTGTCTAGATGCCGCGACTTAAGAGGATGTTACTTTTTGCCGAAATACTGAAACATTAGTACCCTAATGAAGCGTAGTACCTGCCAGCAAAGGTGTTGAATGTAGAAATTAAGTTGTAATGAGAGTTCATATAATTCGCGCTCTTTCTCGAGAAGCCGGAATATGTGGATGGTGTGTTACAAAACAGTCAGACTTACAAGGGAATATGGGAATAGAGATCTTTCATTCACAATCTATAACGTTTCTTCATACTTTCAGTAGTTTTTCCACAAAACAAGTGCGAGGAGAATTTAAAAAAAAAAAATATAGTGGTTTCTTTCTTATCATTTGCGTGTCGATTCCTATAGGCAAATACAACATATCTCATATTTACTGTCTGTAATTGCATATTATCTTAATTTGTAAACGCTACCACATACTATACCTTCTGCTAAGTAAGACCTCATCCCTATTATCGCTTATCTTAACTAGGGCATAAGTATATTAATAAAGGCCCGCTGGCTAATATAATAACTTATTATTATAGATAATTTATTAAATAGTATACCTATATATAAGATATTTATTAGTTAGCTCAATTTTACTTAGTCAGTGAGGAGAAAAAATAGTAATTATATAAATATATAATATTATAATAATTCATATTGAGCCATATAATAAGCCAATAAATAATGATAACTCCATATAATAATACATATCTCAATACTACTCTCTCCGGCATAAAAAATTTAATGTTATATCTCTCCAATAAGCAGGGCCAGCAGTAAAAATCATATCGCATTAAATCCACACAAACGAGAAAATAAGGGATTATTACTTCATGAATACAATTAAATGTTTCTAACATAGTTATTTAATAAATAACTTCTTTTGTTCAACTCTCGAAATAATATTGATATATACTGCTGTACTGGTAGTGAATGAGTTAGGTAGATTTACAGTAGGGTAAAAGTATATTATTTTGCTGCTATATGCGTATACCAGCACAATGATTATCTCTCTTCCACCCTAGTAGTTTAAATTAAATAAGTTAACAATTTGGCCTTATAAGTACCTATAATCCAATAACTCGACCCAACGATATATATATCTTCAGGCTTCCTAGTAGGTAATCTCAAGTTGTTTAAATAAGATGGCCCTACCTTGTAAATATTTTATAGATCTCTTATGCTAAGCGCTTGTCATAAAAGTGATATATTTAAGTACTTTATCTCCAGCTTATTATATATTATAATACTAACTAATATATTTATGAATACTATATTTTTACATTAGAGCTATATATAATATAACCTTCTACCTACCGTTATCTATACCATTTTACTGATTTTTCTCCGGAATCAATTTTCCGTGGGTATAGAAGATAATTTCATTTAGTATTATATATATAGTTACATATTATTTTATTATCTTACTTGTTCTACTCCAAGATAAATGATAATATATATTAATAGGTGTATATAAGTATAGGGCTTTACTATTTATTAATATATGATTAATAGGGCTCTTTGGTGGAAAAGCTCACAAACCAACTCGTAGTAGGTTATTATAACTTAAACATATTAGTCATGTCACTACTATAACTCACCCAACACTCTATATCCAATCACTACCCTAGAGGGCATTTCATGCTCAATACTATTATCTGGGGTTCTATAAGCTCCTACCTTTATCCTTCTATAGTATTTGCTTATTAAATATATTGTTCTCAATATTAATATTTATTGATGCTAATTATACTCTCCGTTTAGAACCCTTATATTTATTATACATTTAATTAGATTAACTATTTACTCCCATTCTTATACTATATTTTCCAATAACTTTATCATTAATAATTGGAAAACATAGCCCAACATTATACCTTTAACTCGTAGTGAACTAATATCATATATTACCTATATGTTTTAATTATATTTTATTATATGCTAATTAATAGTAATTCTCGAGGACTGTGCTTATCTACATGAGAATTGCCATTTCAATACATCATACCTGTATTCGGTGCTAATAGGAGATATGACATATGAAGAGAAATTGCAACCTACATGTCACGCGCACGGGACTGCGAATTACAGAAATAAAGGAAGAATTCTGAGTCCTATGATCAGGAGAGAAAAGGAATGATAATAATATATGACACCGTGAGAGGATAACATGATATGAGTACTATTCTACTAGATGCGTTTTGCTCATGGGTGAACTCCAGGAAAAGGGCCTTCACTTTCAATGAAGTTAATGGCATGATAGTGAGGTTAGTCTGGTGCTTGAGGTTAAGACTCAGCAGAGAAATAAGAGAGTATTAAATAGATTCTTTGCGTGTGTGTGCGCTGGGCGTAATCGTGCATCGATCTCCTCCGTCGTGCGGAGACCCAAGATGCGCGTAGCATACTAGTGACTAGTCTGTCCTATACATAGTAGCGTGCTCAATCGCGCTCGTCTGCTGTTTTCTTCTGCTACGTCTCTTTTTCTTCTCTCTTCATGTGCTTTCTTCGACCTCCCTCCTGCGCGCCTCTCATGCTCGTGCTCTTCCTTCTCATGAACTCCTTCTTTATGCACGTAGCACTGCTCACTCTCTGATGGGCTCCATCGCGTTCCGTTGACATGCTCTCTAGTGTCGTTGCCATTTCTCTATACTCTCGCGAATTCTCTCACTAAATTGTTCTATAAAGCGTGACCTGGTAAGGCTGGCTTTCTTCTTTTAGCACATGCGTTCATATTCTTCTACTACCTTCTCCTCTTCTCTTCTCTTCTCTCTTTCTCTTCTCTCTCTCTTTCTCCTCTCTTCTCTTCATGTTTTTTCCCGTGCCGGCATGCTACGCACCTTTACTTGCATCCCCCCAGTGTCCTGTGCAGATGACATGGCTGTGCGGTTAATGTTCAATTAATCTCATGCTAACCTACTCTATACTTCACTATTATTCACTTACTACTACTAATTATCATCTATATTCTCACTTTATACCTTTATCATTATCTACTTATACTTTTCTCTTACTCTCTCTCTGACTCTTCTATACTTTACTTCTACTACTCTCTCTCTCTCCTCTCTCTCTCTCTTTCTACCTTCTATATAATATATATTTTAATATATTTATATATATATTATATTATATATCAATATATTATATATATATTATATATATATATATATAATATATATTAATATATATATTTAATATTATATATATATATATATAATATAATATATTTAATTTATAATATAATAGTAATATATTTAATATATATATTATATATTTATTTATTATTCATTATTTTTTGAGGATGAGTATTACAGGTAACACCTAACTGTCGTCGGTGAAATAATAAATAGCGAATACAATAGTACTCCGTTGTTCCACCGCTACAAATATCTATTAACAAAAGGGTGTGAGGAACTCTCACCAGATACTCTCGATCTGATATAAGTATAAAATATAACGGCACACTATGAGTGTCTTCTTTACAATTCGACTATACATCTGTATTGAAATTTCATGTGCACTCAGTGCTCTCTGATGTGCTCAAATCTAACACTAATCTATTGTCAACAAATTCTCGATATTGAATGCTCTGGAGTCATAGCTAAATGACAAATATTAGCAAGGAACGTTTCCAGCGAAAGGTAATCTTTGTGGTACATAGATAAAGAATCTAGGGATAGAAGTGCTTTCTAAAGTTCAGAGTGGCTGAGAACCACAAAGTATTTTGTTAATGCAGCGGACCTATCAGTTTAACATGATCTTATCTCATATTACTGTTACTCTATACAGGTATGGTGGCTCTCTACTACTACACATGACTGATAGAGCTCCATGAGCATGAGATCTAGGCGGAGTAGAGTGATCTCTAGATTATCGTATACTGTGAATGAACCAAATCCCTACACCTCGTGTCGACGTACCGTCGCAGTTTACAAGAGAACGAGCACTCCAGCTCGCGAGACCTATATTGACTGATGTTTAACGAGTGTCCACATGTCTTTTGGGCAGCCTCGAGGAACTCTCCTTTTCATCCCAATGCATCATAGTACACAATCATGAGAAGAGGAAAAAGGCACCGTGAACAAATCCACAATAGCGAGTAAAAATCAGGAGTGCGCAGAGGCGCTTTCCCAACAGTACAATTCAATGAGTAACCGTCTTATAATGTTCACTCTGCCGGCGGCAGCACGGCTTTGGCCCTCCGTCTATCAGCTCTATGCTCGATTTCCCGGAACAATCTCCAAACATGCGGAACCGTGGTCGCAAACATAAAAACTCTCAATGGCTCTCCTTTCCATTCAATCGAACTAAGTATATTGTCGAGTTCTATGATTAACCCAATTCAGTAGCGAGTATGGAAAACGCCAACGGATTCCCTTTATCGAAGTTCCGCATACACTACGAGAGACAGATTGATGGACGCAAGCCATCTTATGAGCGGTGGAGTGAGTGAGTGAGTGGAGTGAGTACTCAGAGAAAAGATTTGATATACAAACTGGCATACAGTTAACTGTAGGTAGTATAGGTTGCTTAAAATTCTACCTACACAGCTTACATAAAACCAGCGCCGATCAGCTCAGCTGAAAAAGTAATGGATCTCGATATAGTGAGTAAGTGAGCAGTTAGGTATGTGGGTGAAAATGGTACGAATGAATATCTCGATGGGAGAACTAGCGTTAACTCTAGTCTACCCATCTACTCAGTCCTACCGTTACTGCTTTATTTATTATATTTTTTATTTATTTCTCATTATTTAATTTAATACAAGCCATCTACAGTAGTATAGAACAGGTAATGTTGAATCATCTATTGTGGATCTCTCTTGTAGTAACTAACGTAAAAGTAACACTCACTCTCTAATCATCGCCTGAGATGTGTTCATCAGCTCATTGTATGTGATGAAGGCACTGTGAATACCTCCTCTGATAAATCCATTGAAGGGGGCAGTGCCTGGTGGGAGGTAGAGTGTGATAGAGAGAGCACATATTGACTAGACAATAGTGAGGGCGGATCGTATCGAACAGTATTAGTTTTAAAGGAGAAGTGTCGCTAATAGTCGAGTTTGAAGGGAAAGGGTTAGAGAGTGATGAGAAGAAAATAGAGAAGGCAACAAGATGAAATAGCAAAATAGGAAGCTCCACCTAATCTCACAGAGCGCGATGAGATACGTGCCTCTCTATGTCCTCATGCGAGTGATATGTGAGGGGAATCAGTGCCTCTATTTAAGGGTGACAAGTCTGAAGAAGACTGGACCTGAAATATATAGCGATAGGAGAGTGAAAAAGATGAGGACACAACTCAAGTATCGTGTGGCGTGCGTTCAGACAAGGACGAAGGGCAATTGTATCCCCACTCTCCACCTCCAGACATACTCTGCTTAGAGCGTATTGAGTTCGGAGAATGACATACCCAGATATAGCAAATGCCGCGACTGCGCCTGGCGGTACTGATGAATGAGCGTGACAAAAAGGGTGGAGGCAGATGCAGAATGTTACTTGCGAAGGCTCTGCCCAGATGATAAGACAGGCGATAGTGTCAACAGTGCGAGAAATTGGAGGCACCTCACTCTCAGAGCAATGATGGTATAGACGACGTAGCGAGCTCTGCGATTACTTGATCCGCGCTGACCTCCAATTAGTAATAGGTAGGGAGAGATGATGAAGAGGTGGTCCGGACAAGCAGCGGGTCATATTGTCTGTTCGGCGGGCAGACTAGTTTTTTAATAGAAGTTTAGGTGGCCCAACTGGGGCCAGGGTGAATGATGGAAAGATAACTCGCGATCATAGCTCGACTCTCTGGCACGCAAACTATGCTCATTCACGAGTCAGATGAGAGGCGTCGCTTCCGTCTCTCGTGTGTCGACCCACCTGGAAGTGTGCGGTATCATTAAGCGAGGTGTATATACATGAGAGAGACGTGATAAGTTCGTCAGCTGACGACGGGTCGTGCTTCTCCTCAGAGATATAGGATCTATACATTGGCGGGTTGGTTCAAAGCGACTGTGGCTGTCGAAAGCTGGCAGTCTTGATAAGCTCTGTATTCCGACTTCCTAGTTTGAGATATGGAGTAATGTTTCATTACTCCACAACTCTTCTCTCTTTCCGGAATGCGAATCATGCGAGTATAACACGAGTCAATCACTCTATACATCCGCGCAAGGTACGCATAGGCGGGAGCGGTGGAGGTGGAAATACATATACGACACCACTTACCAGTTGAAAAGCATTGATTGAAATAAGCTCAAAATACTATCTTCAACATACAAGCTATGGTCTGTGCGGTAAACCCCATTCTTCTCAATGACAAAATCCATTGAGAAGATAGTGGAGTCGCACACATCCTCAGAATCACCTTGAAATATACTATGATACGATATTTCTAATGAGACATCAGAGGATTGAAAGGAAGAGGGAGTATGTTCCCGGCAGGCCTCAGTGAATGAAGGTTTACAAAACCTCACTACACCCTCAACACGTCACTCTATATCTATTAATATATATAGTATTATATTATATATATATATATTATTATATATATGCATATAAATTTATATATAAATATTATATTAATATATATATACTATTATTTATATATATATATTATAATAAGTATATATATATATATATATATATATATTATATATTATATAATATATATATATATTTTAATATATATATATACTATATATAATATATTATTATATAATATACACCACAACAAAAGGTGGGCGACGCGTTAATTGAGAAAAAGTTAACCGCCGTTAAACCCAATAAATCGTTTTAACAAAAAAAATTAACGAATAAATCCATTAAAATCGTTTATTCAGTTAAAGAAATGTAACGGGAAAAGTTAACGTTAAATCGTTAAACCGTCTTCCAAAAAAATATAATAGGAATAGGGTAATAATAAATTGTTTAATTTTTCTTTATTCATATAATAATATCCCTAATTATTATAATAAATAACTTTTGATACTTTTTAATAGATTAAACTTTTGGCCGCTTGCCAAAGAATACTTCCAAAGCTTAAAATTTTAATATTAAATACTTAATAGTATATTATTGTAAAAATAATAGGATTATAACCAACTTTACAGTTTTACAAATATTGTATAATTTTTTTATTAAATTAACAACCAAACCTTATTAGGGGTTCATTTTCTTATATATTTTTTTTCCCACTAGGTCCAACAAAAAAAAGGAAAGCAAGTTCAAGTAAACCGAAAACGGGCACGAAAGAAGACGTTAGATGCGAACTCATTGAAAAACGGGGGCAACAAGTTCCCGCTATCTTTTTTTCTTTCAGCGAAAACCAATTAAAAATTAGAATACAGGACATAAAAGAAAAACCACTTATAACGTTACTTAAAACGGGATTAATAAGCTTGTTGGTAGAATAAAAACCCAACAATTTTGAAAGCCCAATTGAGAGAAGCCGTGTTTAGAAATTTTGGATAAAAAAGTTTATACTTTTAATCGAAAAATCAATTCTAATTAAGGGTACCAATTTTAAAATTCTGAAAAGACAAATTTCATTTTATTAAACGTCGTAAATTAATAGGCTTTAACGGTTAACGGGATGTTAGGGGGAAAAATTTTAACTCGTTAACGTAAATTCACAAATGTAACTCGTTAATAGTCCGTTTACTTCTTTTCGAAATTAACGAAAGCTTTAAAAGTTAACGAAAAAATTAACGAGTTAATTTAAACGGGATGACGCTTTATGCCCACCTTTTGTTAATATATAATATATATATATAATATATATATATTATATAATATATTATATTATTATTTTAATAATATATAATATATAATATTTATATATAATATATAATATATATAATATAATTATAATGATATATAATAAACTATATAATATAATATTAAACAAACAGGGGTGATTTTCAAAAATTATTGGTAAAAATATTTTGGTTAAGCTAAATAAAAGAAATCCAAAAAATAAAGGTAAAATTTCCTTATAAAGGTATTGGGACGTATATGCCTTAGTTTTTCGTTCTGGCTGGTCTGTATTTGTGTTTTTTACTAATTATTTGTTATATTTCTACGAAACCCAGTAGGTTCACAACCCTTATATTTGGGGATTGAGTACTTGTTTGTGTGTAGTGCTAATGGACGAAGGAAAAAGAAAGGTTCCAAATTTTACTTATAAATTTAAAAAATGGCGCTTCGTTAAAACAAGTATTTGAGGCCGAACATCCATTAAAGCGGATGTGACTTAGGTTCATAAATTGTATTTTAGAACCATAAAAAACACCCTATTTGTTGTGGACGCAGAATCAAAATGGTATAACATTTTAATAAATTAGGACTAATTTAATAAGGGAGAATGTAAAAATTTTAGTAATTTGGGGGAAAACATTTAAATGGCAACAACTCTTCCCACAAACCAGCTACTCCTGTCACATTAAAACATTTTTCCGGGCATTTCTATTGTTTGACCCAAAACCAACCCCAAAAAAACTACTGTTATACAAAACCAAATTGCGAGAGCGTGTTCATGTTGTGTTTACGAATTACAAATTGTAACTTGGACTGTGTATTGTCTCTTACGTGTTTCTTTCGTTTACGGAATTATGGAACGTAAAAATTTGGGGCCCAACGTTGTAGTTCACGTACTCTGAAACTAGGGCTTGAACAATGGCAATCTAAATGGTCTTGGGATTGGCCCCCACCGCTGCAATAGTTTCTGGCAGCAAGACCGGTTCTGTACCAAGAAGAATATCCCCAACCGGGATTTGCCCAAAAGGCGGCAAGTTTTCTTTTGGCCCACTATTCATCAACGGGCTGTCTGAAAACCAGTTGGTAGGTATTTGAGTCCAAAGAAGCACACTAATGGCAGGCAGACCCCGAATCTGACTAGGGGACTGGGTTTGATTAGGAAGAATTAGTTCTTAATTGAAAATTTTTTCTGGAGGCCCAAAAAACCCTGAAGAAGAAGCCACGGCGAGTATTGGTCACTTAAACAGTTAATTCGGAACCAATTCTTTAGTATTTGGAGGTTACTACTCGAGTAAAACCACTTACACCCCATTAAACCACGTCCCATTCAGGTGATAACCTCCTTATTTGCCCACCGTGGGAACTTTGCTTCTTCGTTATTGTTTTTTGTCAAATGGTTTGCTTTGAAACAAAATGTATGTGACCCCGAAAACTGTTTTAACGAAGGTTTTATTTACCGACGAGGCTCCCACTTAACAAAAAAGAACCAGCTATCGTTTAAACGTTTCATAACGAACCACATTTGGGGGCAGACGAGTCCGTCATGCCATTAAACCGAATCGTTCACCAAACAATCCAGGTTTTCAGTAAAACATTTGGGCAGGAAATTTTACATGATCTGTACTTATTGTTCGGGACTTCCTCCCAGGTAGGGGGCCTTAATGGGCATCAATCACTAAATTCTACTTAAAACTTTTTTGAAAAAACCATGAGCTTTTCCGTACCTTGTTTTTGATTGATGTACCCTCTTCAGTTTGCGCCAATACATTGGTGGTTTATTGCCATGGTGGGGCTTCCTTGACCACAACTTTAGTTGCTGGCAAGTTCAGTGGGAACACCTGAATGGAGACCTTTCCCAATCAATGTGGATTAGGTCGACGTGGTGGGGCAAGTTTTCAAAACGTTGGCCAGCAAGGGTCCAACCAGAACCTAAAATCCCGGGATTATGACCTTTGGGACATTACAAGACCCTAGTAGTACTGAACCTTTTCTCCAAAGTCGACCAACAAACCGTTTGAAGACCTTACGGATTAAGGGGATGTATGAGAAACGGAATTGAAAACTAATCAAACCACCAAATTTCCTGGAATATTTGATAACGGGTCGGCAATCGATGGAGAAGAAACGCCTGGGACGCCGTGCGCATTTGGAACCATTCGGGAATGGCATTTTTCAACACATCTTTTAGGTCCTTTTGATATTCATTTTGTAGGTGCTTTTAGGAAACAGTATGGTTTATGTTGTTACAAAATTAAAACCTATCATTACAATAATAATTATTGTTTTATATTTACGCCTCCTATTCCGAATGAAGTTTTTCGTTTCCTCCAAAATTACTTTTAACGGTCCGCCATTTTTTAAAATTTAGGGAGTTTTTGGGAACACTTGGTTTTTCGTATTGTAAAAAGAATAATTTAGTAAAAAACACAATCTACAGACAAGCCAGAACCGGAAATAAGCACAATTTTACGTTCATACCTTTATTAGGGAACTTTACCTTTTTTATTTTTTGCATTTCATCCAGTTACCAAAATTTTTTAACCATGTATTTGAATTTCACCCTATATATTAATTATAATTATTATATATATTTTATATATATATTATATATATTATATATATATATATATATATATATATTATATATATAATAATATAATATATATATATATATATTATATAATATTATATATTTATATTTATATATATTTGAAGCTTATTCTGGTTTAATTCACAAAAAGTTGTTAAGAAAAATAGGTTTAAAGAAAAAAATGTAAATTATATTAAATGTCTGAAACACATGTTAATTTTTATTGTAAAAGTCCACGCGGAAATTGTTGCCAGTCACCAAAGTCCTGGGACTCGAAAAAACATTAAATTATATTATAATAATTATAAATATATTAATATATATATAATATATATATATATAATATATATATAAATTATAATATATATATATTATATAATATAATATATATATATAATATATATATATATATATATATATATAATTATATATATATATTTAAATATTTAGAGCGGAAACCCCCCATTAATTCCTTATGATAAGAAAATGTAGGAGTCGGGGCCGTAAAATGGGAAAATTTTGGTCTCGTTATTTATCGTCAAAAAAAAACTGATTTTTTTTTTTTTTAGTTATTGTTTTTGCTTATTTTAAAAAATGGTTTTGTGTTCCCAATGTTTCTGAGTCGGAGTTACTAGGAAAGGGGATCTCCATTCAATTACAATAAAAGCGTACGTTTTAAAGCGAAAACTGTATTTGATTGGTTATTTTTCTTTACTGATTGCTTGGCTTTTGAATTTACAAAATCTTACTATTTCCGTGAACTTTTCAAATTTTATGGGACTTTATAATAAAAATGGTTAAATCGGCTCAAATTGATAAGTTGCGGGGTGTCCCCAACCTTGAAACAATAAAATTAAAAATATTAATAGTATATATATTTAATATTATTATATATATATATATATATTAACTCATTACATCACCTATGTAAATGTAATGAATATGTTGTGTATATAGATGATATGTACAAATTACCATACGGGTTATATGTAATAGTTTTTTAGCCATGTGTATGTGTGTTCTTCATTTTAATTAAGCAATTTTTAGGGGAGTACATTTTTTGGAAATTTAGAGAGAGGCGCGAAGTTTTCTCACTCTTAAAAAAAAATGCATCAAAAATTTGAGGTTTTAATCTTTTGATGTAGTTTGGAATTGATATTTAAAAGGGGATGTCAAAAAATAAAACCTGTGTTGTAACGGTATTACTTCTAGCCCAACATTAAGGCACGTTTTTTTAAAGCAAAAATTTATGTGAAAATAAATTAGGAAAAACTACAGAATGTAAATTTTTTTGTTTGTCGTATATTAACTTTACAATATATAAATTCATATTTTAAGAAATTAATTTGATTTTTTTTAACCCATCTCTCAATAATATTTTTAAAGACAATTTTTCATTAAAACTGTTATTAAAGACCAACAACGAAGTTACAGCTCAAACCCTTTTGTTATTGAGACCAGAATTTTTTCCATTAATCTTTAGGGAAATATTACAAAATTTAAGAATTTATATAAACTTGCTGTTATATCAAGCATTACATTTTTACTTTTATATAATTATATAAAAAGAAACCTATTTACTATTTGCTTTTAAACGTTTTAATATTTAGCATTATTAAATTAAAGCCAGAAAATGGAAAAATAGTGTTTTTGTTTTTGAAAAGGTAATTTTTTCTAATTCTTTTTTGTATGAAGGAATGTATAAATTTAAATAACATGAATTGTGTGTTTATATATGTAATTATCAAAATATATTCGAATTATCTTTTGTCATTTCATGTTACAGTGGTCTTACAAATGTAAAGCTATCGCCCTTGCATAATCAGACAAAACTTGCTCCCCGTCCTTCCATCCAGGGCTTGGGCTTGCCTTTTTTGGCAACGGCAAAAAAAATTTGTTCCGTCTTTTTCCTAGGCCACTTGCATTTAATATTTAACAAGACCAAACCCGTTTGGGAAGTTTGAGCCACAGTGCCTCTGTTGATATTGGGGGAATTTCACTAGGGGACTCCAAACTAGCTCAAACAAAAGCAGGGAAGCTCTTCAACCAAAAATTTTTCCCCAAAAATTGGGCTGGACATTCCCTTTCCAAGAGCGGAAGCTATGTTCCGACAAAAATTGTGAGGGCCTTCTCTGAATGGAGAAACCTGGGGAAACACTTTCAATTTCCATCTATCCTACCTCTTTTTTGCTCCTCGAACAGAATCCTGGTCAAATTTTCGTTCTCCTTCTTTTATAAACCTTGTGGTATCGCTAGGGAAAGGCAAGTTTCTTTACCTTCTTTCTCCTTTGAATGGGGAATGTTTGAACTCCAAAAGGAGCCTCTTATTCTTAAAACTTCCCCACCCCTAATCATATGGTTTCACGGGAGAGGACCCAAAGTCTCCACGGGAAAAAAACAAGTAATCTTAAACCTGTCACATAGGTCTATGTATTCAAATCTCTCCTAAGGCAAAAAAACTGCATTATCCTTTCATCGTAAGTCGGATTTAACACGGCGTCCACCATTTCTACCAAACCATTGGAAAATTTTTCTTTGTTACTTTTTCAAATTTTTAGGGAATTTGTTCCCCTATTATGGACCGGAAGATACACTTCAAAATTGGCTTTGTTTAAAAAGAACTTCACGTTCTTTGTGCTATCTATCAATTTTATAGGTCATTGCAGGAAATTCTGATGGCATAAGCCAATTCTCGCTACTAAAATCCCCCTACACCAAACCAAAATTGGCATTGTGATTGCAACAAGAATTCTTTTTTCTACGGACTTATATTACCGGGGGAAACTTTCTAGACAATACTGTTACTGGATTATTACCAAAAAACTAACTTTAGTACATCGACAACCTTCCCATATATTTAATTTCCATCAAAGGATCTATTTCTGTATTGTGGGGTCAGTTTGACCACCTTCCACGGGTAGGTGATATCTGAAAAAAGTGGTCCTCCCCACTCCAACACCAAGAAACTTTTGTTCACAGGATAGAAACTTACTTACAAGGCATAGTGGGCCTTAAGTTTTAAACCCAGCTTACCAACAATTCCCCGTCTCCTATCAAAGCCAAGGGAGGATTTTAGGTGTTAACTCATTGAGCTTTAGTTCTTTCAGCAAAAGTGAATACAGTATTCTCGCGATTCAGAAAAAAAGGTGGAATAAGGCTACGGGAATTGGGTTGGTCACAGGAAGTTTGCCTTGAGGTCCAAGTCGGGAGGGAGGTGAGAACTCTACAAAAATGGCACTCCTAAACTTGTAACCCACCCATGATTTCATACGGAAAATTCTGTAAGCAGCCTTAAGATTCCCTGATTAATCAGAGAAACCCGAAAAACAGTTAATGCGAAATTTACATTTTGGCTGTAAAATCAAAAATCTCAATAATTCCTCTGTGTTCTTAAAAAAGTAAAGTCCAGAAAAAAAGCTTATATGTACAGAACAACAGTCAAACCCATAGGGGTCTGGATTTATGGCTTCAAAAAAGATATTGCCATTCATTGAAAACAATTTTAATTCCCACACTCCTTGTTGCTGATTGCTGCTTAAGCTTCTGAATCCAAACCAGTTCAACGTGCAAGGCAATTTCCGAAACACCCCATAAAACGTTTTAGGCAAAAAAACTTCAACCTTTTTCTTACAAAGGATAATTCTTCATTTAAAAAATTCTCTTCTTTCTTTTATGAGTATCGGAAAATCCATTTGGAGGGTTCTGGAAAGGGGAACTTGGAGTTTTATTGGACAGGGATAAATTTATTTTGCGGTGCTTTGCCCATCCTTCTCCATTTCCAAAACCTTCTGCATTTTTAAAAAGATCTGAAATTTGGGAAGCGCTTCCTCTTTTGCGTCTTTTCATCGCATATGCAATCCCGGGATTTCCCAAACTGGAAAAGCCCATTTATTCAAGCGCAGGACTATACTGGTTTTTCTTGATCCGTCAAAATATGATTATAATAAGGGGATTGGTAGCCGCGGTTATCCACTCTGTTTTTTGGGAGTCTTCACGCGTTTCAAGCTTTCCTGTTTGGGACTTCTCAAAAACAATCCGATTTCAACCATTTGGATACCAAAAGAGGATATCCTCATTTGGAAAAAATGGTTCTTTGTTTATAGGGAAAGGGTCCATGAAGGGAACCATATGAGGAGAATACGGTTTTGTCCTAAAAAAGGACAAACAAACCTTTCTTGACCTGCTCTCCGAATAGTAACTTTTCCAAGTAGGCATTCCTTGGTTTTCTTCCGATTCTTTACTTTTGGACGAAGGTTGTACCTCTTGGGGGGTAACTTCCATAATGTTCTCTTTTCAAATCTGGTAAAGATGTCGTCGAACAGCTAAGCCCTCACATATATGTCGATAATTTAACATCATATGTTGAAGAGCCAAAATGACTCGCTATGGAAATGTCAGCTTCAACTCTCCATAAGTTAAATAATTCACCGAATAACAATTTGTGGATACACTTCTTAAAGTAGGCGATAACGTGCCAGCCTGTCAAATTTTGCTGATTGCGAATCTTTTTTAGAATGTCCTTGATACAACTTGCTGCTAATGCACAACAAAAGTTTTCTCTTGTGGCACCGTCTTAACACCTCATGCCCTTGAAGAGTGATAGCTACATTAACCCAACAATTGTAAGTTTATCGGTTTAATCGGTTGGAGCATAAAAATTGATACCAAATTCATCTTAGGCCATTTAAAACGTTAAATTTAAAATTAGTTTATTTAGATCGTTAGATATGTTCTATTTTTTACTTATATGTATACCCGGTTAAAAACTCTAAGGGCTTATTCTGCCGGGCAGTCTACGATGGAGAGTCAACTAGTCTTCACTCCCTTTAAAACATAATGAATTTAATAGTTAATAACTGGCTTTATTGTATGTTATAAATTTCACTCCTTTAAAAACATATGAATTATATAGTTTTGTGTACAAAAACTCTGTATGTATCAATTAGTATTTCGTGAATTAGCTTTACAAATCTTTATATTATATATATATATATATTAATATATATATATTTAATATATATATATATATATATATATATATATATATGATATATATATATATATATATATTATATATATAATATATATAATATATAATATATAAAATATGTTGACTCCAGGAACGAAAATCAATAAAAAATGTATCGTTATTTTTTTAGGGTAAATACATTACAATTTAGGGTAAACCTAACCTAACCGAACATAACCTAACCTAAAACAAAAACCTAACCTAAATTAACCAAACCGTAATATAACGCGTCACATTCATCTCTACTCTT
>JABUQX010004191.1:62500-65000 GCA_015478945.1 Trachelipus rathkii | reverse complement strand
CCTTCCCCCCCAAAAAAAAAATAAAATAAAAAAAATAAAAAAAATAAAAAAAAAATTCCTCGCCGGCTTCATCCCAAAACATTATTTGTTCTGGTTCCAGCTTCATCCAAAACCCTGCAGCTCTGCAGCTCGGCAACTTCTGTTCTTCTCCTATTTCGCTTCCATGGTTAAATCTACAAAGTAGAGATGGGCAAAATGACTCTTGACTCAGAACCATGATTCACCAAAGATATGATAAAAAAAAATTAGATGAAGTATCCCCTACTGTTTCTTTTATTTCCGACCAATAATTTTAAATAAACAAATGAACATATCAAATAAAAGATGCCAGATTCGCTAGCTATGTAAAAATATTGCTGACATTTTGCAGCATTACCTAGCGAATCCGGCAACTTTTCCTATGATGTTCACCTCTGTTATTTTAAAATTATTGCTGTTGAAAATAAAAGGAACAAAAGTGAATACTTGATCTAGTTTATTAAGATATCTTTGGTGAATCATGACTCTGAGTCAAGAGTCATTTTGCCCATCTCTACGAGCATAAATTGTACATAGATATGGTGGGAGTAGAGTTTGCCGAGCACCGGGATTTTCCGCACCGCAGCACCGGTCGTTTTTTTTTAACCTCACCAACGTTTCAATACGCACCATGCATCGCACCACACCGGGACACTTGAATTACGTATCGAAATGCACCGAAGGCACCCACTGCGTCGCTCAAACCCTAGGTGGGAGTCATACGAGAAGAAATTTTATAAATATATTGCAATTACAGAAGACGGTACTTAACTAGGATTGGCCTATTCGCCGAGTGCGGTGCACATTGAAACATATAGGTGCGGTACGTGGTGCGCTCACTCTGATGCGGTGCGCATTGAAAGTTTCAATTTGAAACATATAGGTGCTATACGGTGTGGTAAATTACGGTGATCTGCCAATCCGAGCACTTACTGATCGTATGGGACTAAATTATTATCCCTCTTCAAGATCCTAGGTATCAATTACCTAGAGAAGTTCCAATCCTAGAATTGGTGTATGCCCGTGAGGCGCGAACTTTTTATTAAAAAAAGGTAATATGTTACGACTACAAAGAATTAGTACTAGGGTTGATCAACGCACCGATGCGGTCCACCACATTATTTAAGTGTTCCTGTGCGGTCCAATTTTAAAAAGAATAAAGGTGGTGTGTTGTGCGCGGTGCAATGCGAAAAATTTCATTACTCGACCAACCCTTTCACTTTCTTGTTTAATCATATAGCAAGCGAGTTAACTACCGGCTTGCTTTCCTGAAAAGGTTTAACTACCGGTTCACCGAACCGGTTGTGAACCGGCTCGCTTTCATGAAAAGGTTTAGCTACCCGTTCATTGAACCGGTTGCGAACCGGCTCGCCTTCCTGAAAACGTTTAACAACCGGTTGCGAGCCGGCTCGCTTTCCTGAAAAGGTTTAACTACCCGTTCATCAAATCGGTTGCGAACCGGCTCGCTTTCCTGAAAAGGTTTAACTGCCCGTTCATCGAACCAGTTGCGAACCGGCTCGCTTTCCTGAAAAGGTTTAACTACCCGTTCATCAAATCGGTTGCGAACCGGCTCGCTTTCCTGAAAAGATTTAACTACCGGTTCACTGAACTGGTTGCGAACCGGATCGCTTTCCTGAAAAAGTTTAACTACCGGTTGCGAACCGGCTCGCTTCCCTGGAAAGGTTTAACTACCCGTTCATCGAACCGGCTCGCTTTCCTGAAAAGGTTTAACTACCGGTTGCGAACCGGCTCTCTTTCCTGAAAAGGTTTAACTACCCGTTCATCGAACCGGTTGCAAACCGGCTCGCTTTCCTGAAAAGGTTTAACTATCGGTTCACCGAACCTGTTGCGAACCGGCTCCAGCTCACCGATCTTACCATAATCTGTGGGAAAAGACTTTTGGAATTTATTATATTTATTTATTGATTAACATTAATGTTTTTTAATCCCGTGACAACGAATTGATTGTGATGTATACAAGAAGAGTATGAATTGAATTAGGGTTGGCAGAGAACCGGAATTTTCCCCACCGCACCGCACCGCACCGCACCCTGTGCTTCGCCCAACCCTAGTATGTATTATGAAAGCTTGGCAAAACATCCAAAAACAAATGCCAGATGTGCAAACACCAAAGGGGAATTAACAAACAATTAAAGTTTCATCGATCTAAATAAAGTTCATGAAAGCCTCTGTGTGTGTGTGTGTGTGTGTGTGTGTGTGGTGTGTGTGTGTGTGTGTTTGCGCGCGCGTGCGTGTGTGTAACTGTGTATGCGAAAGAGTGAGTGAGTGAATATATGTTTCTGTGTGGGTATGTGGGTGTAAGCGCCAGCACGTTGTAACTGTGTGTGTGTGTGTGTGTGTGTGGTGTGGTGAATGTTGTTTGTGTGTGTGTGTGTGTGTGTGTGTGTCTATACTGGATTAAGAAAAAACATCTGGTTTGATGATAATACAATAATTAAGTAGAGAGGTGCTAATATCCTTC
>JABUQX010004191.1:45000-57500 GCA_015478945.1 Trachelipus rathkii | reverse complement strand
GGTGCGATAAATTGTACGGTGCGATAAATTGTGTTGTTCGGAACACCTCACCTCTAAAACTCTATCTTGTTATATTAGATTTTTATAACCTAAAATCCCTATTTTTTAACATTTTTAATGGCAAAATTCTTTTACAATTTCCGACTTCTAATACGTTACTCCTTTCATTGGGTGGGGGGGGGGGGCAAAACCCCACTTTAAGAGGCATCACGAAATGAAAAAAGAATTTCACTTAGATTTCAGTATAATGCAAATACTTTTGAATTATTATGTGAGTTTAAAAGTTATGAAGAATGCAATAGGGGAAAAATGGGATAATAATTCCACGCAATAGGGGAAAAATGGGATAATAATTCCAGAAAAAAGAAGTGACTGGAAAAAGTATATAAAAAATAACTGTTTGGAGTTAAAATAATTTATTAGTACGGAGGTATTTATTAAGCTATTAAAATGTATATAAAAACTAAGTCTGTAGTTGGCACAGAATTTCTCAGCACAGAAGTGGCTATAAAATGTATGTTAAGAAGTCTGGAGTAGACAGAATTCCATAGCACAGAAGTGGCTATAAACTATATATGAAGAACAAGGCTAGAGTTGACAGAAATCCATAGCACAGAAATGGCTATAAAAAAAAGTTTATAAATGCGAATCTGGATTTAACATAATTTCACAGCACAGAAGTTGCTGTTCAAATATATATATATATATATATATATATATATATATATATATATAAATATATAATATATATATTATATATTATATATATAAAATATATATTATATATATATATAATATATAGTATATATATAATATATATAAAAATATATATATATATATATATATATATATATTATATATATATATTATATAATATATATATATATATATAATATAGTATATATAGTTATATATCATATTATATATATATATATATTATATATATATTAATGCCTTAATAAAAATATTACATGTGAAAATAGAAGAAAATCAATACTCTTTTAATAAGATTATAAGTTTAATATCAAATATTTAAAGAAATTTATTGAGGAATTATTAGCAGAATATTTCGACCAAACTTGCCCCTGACAAGCTGCTATATATATATATATATATATATATATATATATATATATATATATATATATATATATATATATATATAATTTCTTTTATAAATATTACGTATATATATATATATATATTATATATATATATATAATATATATATATATATATATATATATATATTGCACTGTAGGGTTGGCTGCCGCATCGGGTGCGGTGCGAGGTGCGCTCATTTTGGTGCGGTGCGGCTCACAATTCCAGTATCCTGGTGCGGTACGATTTTAAAAAAAAAATTATATAGAAGTGCGGAAAACAGTGTGCGTTGAAACATAGAGGTGCGGTACGGCAAAAATGACTTTTGTTGCGGTGCAGTGCTGTGCGCAAAATTTCGGTGTTTGACCAACCCTAACTTAGCAGTATTTTTTTTTTTTAAATGTAATTATATGTTTGGTTACAAATGAATAATTAGTTTTTAGCTTCAGTAATACTTAGAATCTGGTGTGCGGATCCGGTTAGCTTTTTTGCTCCGGCTCCGGCTCCGGCTCCGGCTCCAACCAAATTATTTTTTTTAATTTAATTATCACCGATATCATGGCACAGTATGTACAATGACAGAGTCGCATGGCACAGAGCCCTTGTTCGATCCCATGTCCGGTTTCTAGGTAGAAATTGCCTAGAATAGTTCCCCTGCGTGTGAGGCGTAAACTTTTTAATTAAAAATAAATAAATAAAAATAAAATACTGATCATCGGCAGAACCATAATAATCGGCATCGGCATCGTCCAAATTTTGCAGCTTCGATTAACATCCTTGTTTAAAATAATATGTAGTATTAGTATTTAAATATTCTTTTAAGTATTTTTTTTAGTGTTTTTTAGTATATTTTAGTATTTGTAAATATTTTTTTTAGTATATTTTAGTATTTTTTAGTTTTTTAATATTTTCTGTCTTTTATTTTTAGTTTATTTTTTTCTATTTTAATATTTTTTTCAGTATCTTTTTTTAGTATATTTTTTAGGATTTTTTTTTAATATTTTTTTTTTTTTTGATATTTTAATTAGTATTTTTACGATTTTGTAGTATATTTTTGGTAATTTTTATATATTTTTTTAGTATTTATTTAGTATTTATTAAGATTTATTGTAGTATTTTTTCGAATTTTTAGCATTTTTTTTAGTAATTTTGTTTGTATTTTTAAGTATTTATAGTATTTGTTTAATATTTTTAGTATTTTTTAGTATTTAGTATTTTTATTTTTTAGTATATTTTTTATTATATTCACTATTTTTTTCTGGTTACATTCTATCTTGGAAAGATCTAAATTTAAATTTAAATTTGTACATAGTATATATTTATATATATTTATTTTACGGGCTTATCAGATAATTATTTCATAAAGAACAATTCTGGATTTAACAGATTATCATACAAAGGTTGCTATATAAAAAAATAGATATTTTATAATCCTGAATTTCAACTGCAGAGATATTGCAACACTAGTACCGTAATTGCCTTATTCGTTGTGATTGCAAAAAGGTTGCACTACTATTACAGCAATTGGCTTCTTCGTTAAAAGATGTTGTACCACAAGTACCGCAATTTGCAAAGATGTTGCACCATTAGTACCGCAATTGCCTTATTCGTTTCAAAGATGTTGTTGTACCACAAGTACCGCAATTTGCAAAGATGTTGCACCATTAGTACCGCAATTGCCTTATTCGTTCAAAAGTGTTGTTGTCCACAAGCACCGCAATTTACATAGATGTTGCACAATTAGTACCGCAATTGCCTTATTCGTTCAAAGATGTTGTTGTACCAATAGTACCGCAATTTACTTATAACGGCAATAAAATGTTACTGGTCAGTTTAGGAACCACTTTTTATAAATGGTTTTAAAGATGCCACCAATTAATGAAGCCTCAGAGTGGAGAGCATTGTGATATTTTGTGATATTTTGTCTGCCCGGTGGGGCATATGCCCTTCAAAAACAAGACAAAATGCTTCTTTCACCCTTTTTCCCAATCACAACTTCAGAGATAACAATCTCAATAATGTCGTTAATGAAGATTATTTTCTGGTTTATGGTATGCTCTTGTCTTCCTTAAAGAATAGGATTTGTCGACCACCGAAATCTTCCTCACTTAGCCGCACAACACAACGTGGTCGTGAAACATCGCCGCACAGCACCAAAATGACTGTACCGTACCGCACCGCACCGCACCGATGCGGCAGTCAGCCCTATTCGAGAACTTTACACTTAAGTTTAAGTTATGTTGAGCAACATCTTTCTTCTACCTGACCTCTGTTCTAGACCGAAACTCGACACTACTGTAGTTTATTTGCCTACTTTCTTAAAACCTCATATAACATGAAGCATAATATATTTTGGCTCCTTTACATGGGGAAACTTTCCTTCGTCATATATATATATATATATATATATATACTATATAATATAATATATATATATATATATATATATATATATATATATATATATATATATTATATATATATATATATATATATATAAATATTATATATATATATATATATATATGACCCATGGGCTAGCTTAGCTGCTCCAGTTAGGTTCGGTCAATATAGGCTAGCAGGGTTTTATGCCCCAACTAGCATAGGTTAGGAGGTTAAGTTGAGTTTTGTTTTTTTCTAATTCATTTCAACTTTTTACGAACTCTAAAATAGTAATTCGTAACTACCTATATTAGTAATTGGCAAGTTTTCATGATGAAATTTGATTCGATGAAATAGAATTCGCAACGAGCTTTTCAATTACGCGACACACACACACAAAACTAGTTTCTTATTTTTTTCACCTTTTTTATATCAAATAAACTTTTATAGTGAAAATAAAGATAAATTTCGCATTCCAATAATTAATTATTAATATTTACTAGTGTTGGCCGAGCACCGGAAGTTTCCGCACCGCACCGCACCAGGGTAAACGCACCACGTACCGCACCTCTATATTTTAAAAATTGCCCCGCATCGGTACACTGGATTTGTGGGGAGCACCGCACCAAAATGAGCGCACCACGCACCGCACCTGGTGCGTCGGCCAACCCTAGTATTTACCAGTAATAATGCTCCCGTAACTCAATTGATTGAGCACTCTAGCAGTAATCTTTTTTTTTTATTTATTTAAAGTTTCACATCTCACGGGCATAGCCCTATTCTTGCAGTCTCTTTTCTTAATTTTCATCGAAAGATGAATGGTATGCTTATGTGCGTAACGATGTTTGCTCTCAAGTTGTTGATATTAAGGCGGCTCCACACACATGGAGTTCGTCGAACTCTTTGCCAAACACTCCATGTGTGAGTATGGGTCATTTTTGGCAAAGTTTTGCTCATTTGCCAAATACACATCTTTTTCGCAAGCGATGGAAAAGATTTATTATTTCTCAAACCAAGCAAATGAGCAAAACTTTGCCATTAATGACACATACACACACATGGGTAGAATGTGTGTAGACTTACATTCGCTAATGAGAAAAAAAATGCGAAACGCAAAGATTCAAGGGTTTGATCCCCATGTGTGGAGTCGCCTTTAGGGTCATCACAATTTTCTATCATTTTGTTGGTTTTCTCACCAAATGCATTTTAAACTTTCCTTGCCATTTAATTATCTCATAATTCGACTGAGCTTTCTAAGTTCTTCCAACTAACTCCCAAATTAAAACACGTGCCTTTTTTTTTATCTCTTGAAATTATTAATCTATGTGATCTTAATATTCACCTCCGTCTCTGGGTTTCCTCTAGCAATAATGATAGACACATTCTTGCTTTAATTAAACTTGAACAGTTGGTGCAATACCCTTCTTAAATCCCTAATCCTTTTGTAGGGGAGCCCAGACCCTAGAGTTTTTCTTAACCTTTCGCCTATTGTTAAAATTTTTCTTGCTGTAGGTTTCTCTAGTATATATATTTTTTCAAATCTTTAATCTTTCGGTTGTGCCATCTGGATGGACTTGTGCTTAGTCAGTTTTCTCACTTTTTTACAGATAGATCAGCGAGTGACATAGTGCAATGTAACTTGACGTGATTATCTCTGGAATGAAGACTTGTGGGCAATTCTTTTCTTTTGAGTAAAAATATTTAGTTTTCTAGTTATTCATCAAAGGGATGCCTTCTTAAGGTTTGTCTCACTCTTCGTAAGTTCCCAATTTTATTCTATTTGAACCTCATCCCTTAATAGCGTCAAATCAATATTTTGTAGAATATGCATACCTTCATTTGAACACCTTTTAAATCTGAAAAATGTCGCTATATGTAACAATCTGTATAGAAAAGATTGGGAGGTTTAAATTTCCCGTTTCTACATAAAATCGGTCATCTTCATAATTAAGTTCTGAAGAACTAAAAATAATAGAATTCCCATACCTTATCAGTCTTTTTTCACATGAAGTAGTCATCTAAAGAGATGGTGCACTTGTTAACAGTATCAACCTTATTTGTAATTAGATTTTTAATATTTACACCGTGATCCTATATTATCTGGTTAGCATTTTCGTATTTTATATAAAGTAACCACAACTCAAAGGCAGGGTCTTTTGAGAAGTGGGTAAAAAAAATCTTAAAAGAATCCAAACAAATCTAGCTCATTTCAGTATAACAGTTTTAAAGAGCAGCATGTGAAAAAAATGAAAAAATCCAGAAAATATTTAAAAGGTGCATATCGGGCAAGCCTGTTACAAACCTCCACACAAATTCTTTATAGCTAGGTACTCCTTATACTACGAAAGCGCTTCAATAATAAGAGTAGATAACTCCTTTGAGAACCTGTCATTGTTGTACATGTGATCTAGAGAAGGGTCAACGTCACGTGGCAGAGATAGGTTAAGATAATTATGACTTGCTAAACAGTTCTAAGGTATTAGTAGCCTTAAGACTGTACCCTATCCAAAAGATGGATGGGAACCAAGCCCCTCACATGCGAGAACGGCACTCCATACAAGGTAAAAAAAAAGAACTTGTATGGTTTGAGCAACTGCGCGGAAGAAAATTGCAAACTGCAAGAAATTCTACCGAAGGAAAAACTCCTCGCAAACAGTTCGCGACGAAGATTGTTTGCAAGTCGGGGTAAGCGCCTGGAGGAGTGAAGAAGCCTCATAAGTATCGCCTCCGGTACAGTGGCTCTTTGTGAAATCCGTAGTTACCAGAGGAATACCTTATTGTTTTTCTGAAAATTTTCTTTTTAAGGTTTGGTTCAAGAAAATCCTCCAGTCTTCAAAACGTCTTAAATTCCAGTCTTCGGCTGTAATTTCTCTTCACGAGGCATCTGGCCAACTTATACGCCAACAAAGTGTCTATGCCAAAGAACATTCGTGACCCGAAAAATTCGAGGTTAAATGAAATGGACCAACAAAAAATATATTTAACGATTTAGGTACCAAATGTGCCATGATCAATTTTGAAATAAAATCTAATTAAAATTTAATTCGCAGAACACAGAATCCAAGCAATTAGAAATCACATTTCTATGACATTTTGCAATTGATTACTTAGCAGTTAAAAGTTTAAGAATTCTATGTAAACTGAAGAGATTCTTGAGACTTTCGTGCTAATTTCTCTACTCTCTCTATTTACCTTCCAATATACAAGATAAGAAAATAACTATATAGGCTTATAAAACATTTTTAAATTCAAATTTTATTATGCCAGCTAAAAATCTAATAAAGTAACAATTTAAAATAAGGGTTAAATATTGATAAAAATCAGAAAACCTTATATACGTTTCTGATAATAAAAGTTTGTATTCATGATTAGTTGTTTAAAATCCAACTATCACTTAAAAAGGGTGTCAAATAATTTTACGTATTACTTCTGTTACTATAATTTAAGATTAGTGATGGTGCCACGATTCATAAGTTTAAACTGTTTAGATTTCCTTAAATTATGCTACATGACAAGTCACCTTCTCCGAAATCTGTACTTTCCTTCTCCTTTGAGTCTTCTTCACGACGTTTTCCACCACCAATATAATAAGAAACCGCTTTTGGGATGATTTTGTTTTTAATGTGTTGGGCAAGATGAGAGTCTTCTATAATAAGTTGCAACTTATGCTGTTCGAATTTTTCGCGCAGAAAACTACTAGGTATAGCTGGAAGACTAAAAAATTCAAAGAAAGAATCCTTTTGGCTAATATTTGTGACGGTTTTAATCTTACTTCCACTTATTTGTGTTACAGTTTTCGTAATATGTAGGGTGACATTTTTACCCTCCTTCCAGTTTATCTTGCAACCCTGTCAAGCGTTTAAAAACAAGATTAACAATTTGATAAAAAAATAGTAAAGTGTAAAAACATTTGATTAGAAATTTTATAAAAAAATTATCGATATTACTAATGGTTAATTTACAATTAGGAATATTTGTACAAAATTAATTAGTTATAGTGTAAATACCAATAATACCTTAATTGTTTAATAAACACTAGTTTATTATGATTAGTTAAAACGCATTACTTTATACGATTCTTAATTGTTTAAAATACACTAGTTTATTATAATTAGTTTATACGAATCCTAGGTAGGAATTACCTAGAGAAGTTAGTCTCCTTGTATAGGGCTACGCCCATAGTGTGATATATATATATATATATATATATATAATATATATATATATATATATATATATATATATATATTTTTTATATTATATATATATATATATATATATATATAATATATATAACAACAATACCAAAGACCCAACAATGAATTGTCATTTCTCAAATGAATTTACTTTGACATATTATTCCTTGAAAACCTGACATAAATTGCTAATGATAATTAATTAATAAATTAGATTTTAATCATTAACGAAACTTTAGAATTTAATATTAATAAATGAAATAGGAAGGAACTACTAGAAAATCGCTAGAAAATATTGATATGCGGTCGTATATGATTTAATTTTCATCAAACTACTTTATATAATATACTTTACATCGCATATGATACATTTTAAGTTGAAACGCAATGCTATGAATTTGTTTGTTTCAAAGTCTGTTAAAATTTCAAATGAATATATTTAAAATAGTTACTATAAGACTATTTTCCTTTTTAATATTTCAATATTTTAAAATTAATAATTAGAAAAAGTACAAGTAAAAAATTATTAATATTTTTTTCAACTTCGCTTTATATATAAAAAGTTATTTTATTGACTACGAAAATTAAACTAAAAATTATATTTTGTTAGTATGGTCAAGTTCTTGGTATAATACTTCCAAGGCCGTTATAAAGGATCATATAACAAAAATACTATTTTGTATATGGGTTTTACTTTGGCGTTATACAGTATGTTGGCAAGATATAAATTATATATTGATGGAAAAAATTATATCATTGATGTTTCAACCAATGACGTAAAATTTTCACTCCTGAGGAACCGGGGTTGATGGAAAATTTTGTCAACTTAATTTTTATATATATATATATATATATATATATATATATATATTATATATATATATATATATATATATATAACTCATATATATAATATATATTATATAATATATTTATATATATATAATTATGTATTATTATATATATATATATATATATATTCCTTACCTTATAGGCTCTTATCTCTGGGGCTTCAAGGCTGAATAGTTCATCTTTAGATGGTTCATTATTCATTTCGTAATGTTTAGTAAGAACTTTATTAGTAAAATATTCATTCTTTGAAAAGTAAAATTCTAAAATAAAGCCCATAGGATTTTCATGTACTTTTACTTTAATATCCTGGAGATGAGAAAGTATTGGCTCGTCATAATCCTGAATATAGTGAGCTGTTTTTTTGGAGCTCTTTAAAACTGTTAGCCAAAATTTTGGAACCCCTTTCGTGGTTTCATCGAGTTGGGCAAAGCTGTAATGAAATTGGATACCAATTATAATTATTTGAAACTACTACTACTGGGAATAAACTTTAAAAGTGGTTTCATCTCATTTGGGAAAATTGTGATGAAATGAGATTTTAAATACATTGCAGTCTGAAAACAAAGTTAAAAAATAATTGATATATTCTCACTCACCATCTATATATATCTGGTTCCTTTCCATCATCCGAAGGGTACTTAGATTCTTCTTCAGTAGGTTCATGTTCTCCACTTAAAATGCTACTTCTCCTTTCAAATATTACTTGGCGAAGCCTATCGTGCTCGAGCTAATAAAATATTTTAATATGGTTAGTTAGAGAATAGGCCTAGAAAATCCTATTTTGTTCATGAAACGCACAGATTCGAAAAAATAAAGACTAGTACAAAGGGTAGATCGACGAGTCGCGAGGCAAAGGAACCTGGTTCGATACCTCGTTCAAATCCTAGGTAGCAGTTACCTCTAGTAGCAATTTCCCTCAGACCCAGAATAGATAAATGCCCGTGATGTGATTATATATATAAAAAAAAATTTTATTTAGAGGTATACAGGCTGCTATAATTCCTGGTTCACGTGGTAGTTAAAATATTGGTAAAATATATTTGTCTCCTAATTAAGTGCCTCTAAACTTTATATACTTTATTTAATTATGTTAAATTAAATTTTAAACTGAAATAGTGCATGGAAAGATTAATAGCAAAATTTTGTTTCTTAAGATTTAAACTTGCAGTTTTATTAAAATTATGTTCACAAAGTATGCAAATGCTGAAATAGTGGTTTGTCACGTAAACGGTTTCTGAACATCTTCAAATGGGTTCATTTGAATCCTCAGATCCTTACACTAAGGCAACGTAATCAATTTTGTTCAGATTAACCTAGTACAGAAGGATGTTTATACCCTATATACTGTTGCAAAAACAAAAGCTTTTTAATCGTACATCCATTTAACAGACCTATTTTGGTGCATAAATATTTTAAATATTAACCAACCTTTTATAGACTAATTTATAGTTTTACCCAACCAGTTTGCAGAATGACGTACATATTTTATAAACTTTCCCCTTCATATAGTGGAGAAAAATCTAAAGAAATAAGATTAATATTGCGAACTACAAAGCTTCTAGTAAATTTGGTGAAAGACCTTTTGAAGAACATTTATAATTTGAATCTTTAAAAATACTTACTACACTTTGGCATACTTTTAGCTAAAACCTTACTTCTAATATGTGTATTTGCTTTCGTTGTTCTGCATCCATTTCTTCGAGTGTTGCAGTTAATGCTCTCAAAGCATTTATCTTTCTTCGCATCACTGAAAGAGGCTGAAATAAAAAGCTTAATTTAATATTTTGCGTATTGCTCTGTTGATAGAATAAGGAATTCTAAATTTAGTAATTTGGAGAATAGGTAAATTGAAAAATTAATTTGTTGCAAAATGGTTCTGCCCACTTGCTGCTGGAGTAAAATTTGTAGTTTAAATAGGAATCTTAAATATATACACATTAATATACCTTGGAGATGTGTAATATTTATATTAATTGAACAATATGTTCAGATTAACCATAATACACAAACCTATAAATATAGGATTATACAATAGCCACTGGTAAGTATAAATTTGGTATTAAGTTGAGATTAGCGTAGTCTGACTAAGATATTTAAAAAAAACTATTACCGGAAAAAATCTTTCGTCCCCATGTAAGAGGACTAAAATAGCAATGCCAGATCTTCTATAAATACATTGTCTAGCAAAATTTTTTTTGTTTAAATTCGGTTTAGGATCCATTAAGTTTAGGTTATTTGTTAATTAAACACAGCAAGTCTATGTATACTTAAAACTTAATCTTACCGATTTTTCAAACGTAAGATAAAACAACAAATAACGTCGCTTATAAATATAACGTAATGGTGGCATTTTTTATAAACATGTGGCAACGTTGCTTCATACCCATATCAAAACATTACTTAAAACAATATTTTTTAGACTATTCTATACTCCGCTATTACCATAAATTTATATTTTAATTTATAAATGACAATTTCAATATTCCTCCGCAACTCACTGGCCGTGGATGCGAAAGAGGAGCACCGTAGGTAAAGGTTTGTGCGCCATGCATTTCAATAGTAATTGTACATGGTAACCATATTTACTGGTGGTTATAAATAATACCCGTTATTATATATCTTATTTACATAAATAGATCTTGGCACCTTAAACTATTTCAAATAATTTATTTAAAATTTATTTAAAATTAATTAAAACTATTTTAAATAGTTTATTAAAATTACTTAACACTAAACCTATGGATAAATGAGTATTAGTTACCTGACTGTCTTCTACGCTACTGGCTTGAGCGCCTTCGACATTTGGAACATCACTAATTTCCTCGCTCATTGTAATGGTCAACTGTATATTATATATATATATATATATATATATATATATATATATATATATATATATATATATATATATATATATATATATATATATATATATATATATATATATATATATATATATATATATTAAGCTGGGTTGAAAACATACAAAAGTTGTAGTGCAGATTTGAAACAACTATTTTGGTGCTCACTTCAGATACAAACTGAAATGTGTTAAAAGTAAGTTCTTCAAGATTTGTTTTCATACCCCAACTTTACCTTGAATCTTTTTATTTAAAAACAAATATATATATATATATATACAGTATAGCTTAAATATCCTTACATTCTTACATGCTAAACAACCTGCATAGTACAAAATCTCATAGAAAATCAGATTTTGTCTGTACTGAAGGTATTTCGATTCGAGAATGTTTGGTTTAGTATTGCACCATGTCGAGAAGTATGACTAACGACCCTACTAGAAACAGCGGAAACATCTTTGACATTTCTTTCAACATCGACCGAATAACACGGATACTTTGGTAATTTGTTGATTACTAACCAAAATATCATATCTAATATCATCAAAGAAGAGGTGGGGGTGATAGGATCCCAGTCTATCAGTTCCATGTAGGAAGTGGCGTTGAGATTGACGTTTAGCTGCCTTTTATCAAAGCAGCGAACTTGCACATTGGTGGAGGAATTTTCTTTCTTGCTTGAAGAATTTGTTGACATGAAAATCTTCTTATTGTTTCCCGTTCATCTACAACACCAGCTAGCAACAAGTTTTCTGGATGACAAAAATAGAGTTGTTTAGGAGCACTGGAGAAATGATGTTCTGATCCTCAGAAAGTTTTGATACTGTGATACCATAAAGTGAAAATTCTTTGCACCATCTTGACAGAAGGGATGGGAGCGGATATAGAACCATATGGGGCATAGAAGTTCAGTACGAATCGTACCAAACGCCTCAGATCATCAGATGCGGATTCTGTTGAAACATTGCAATCAAACGATCTGTTGAAAACTAGTTACCTTGCATGGCTTAAGGCACCCGGCTGTGCGGTTTTCAAATACCGCATATTATTATGATCTGCTTTTTGCCTTGCTGAATTAATAAACAAATTTTTAGTAAATACAGCTGGTGAG
>JABUQX010004191.1:22500-27500 GCA_015478945.1 Trachelipus rathkii | reverse complement strand
TATATATATATATATATATATATATATATATATAATGGAAAATAAATAATTTCAGTAAAAGTTATATATAAATAAACTTTTTTATTATATCCCTGTGAGCTATCTAGGTTTTGGGGCCTTTGTACATATACCTCTTATCATACAATCCTTCACTGTGATTGGATGAAATGAAGCAATCAAAGCCCCGGATGTCATTCATTGATACGAATTAAGATTAGTTTTAATCTAGATTCAATGGTTCGAAGTTGTGTAGGGAAAAACTTTAAACAAATTATTAAATTCTGATGTACTCTTGGAAATATAAAATGCACAATGATTGAATCGAATTGGTGATATATTTAATATACAAGTTTCCTACTACTACCATTACAATCTATTACTGTGACTACTACTAGCACTGCCACTGGTACCACTACTACTGCTACTAGTATCCATACTCTTCAAATGCTCAACTGTTAATGTTACATTCCATGTTTAATAAACAAAAATTGATGTTGTGACAGTAAAGACGTAAAGACGTAAAGACGTAAGGACGTAAGGACGTAAAGACGTTGCGCACAGAGGGGTGGTGTGTGGGACCCATCATCACGCAGCTTGCGCAACGTCTTTACGTCCTTTGGGTAGTAAAACACGTTTATATATAGTACAAGACGTAAGGACGTAAAGACGTAAAGACGTAAAGACGTAAAGACGTAAAGACGTGTCGCCCAGGTGGGTGAGAGGGGGGACCCCTCCTGACGCAACGCCTTTACGTCCTCACGGTCACTAAAAACACGTATATATATATATATATATATATATATATATATATATATATATATATATATATATATATATATATATATATATATATATATATATATATATAATAATAATAATAATAATAATAATAATAATAATAATAATAATAATAATAATAATAATAGTTTTAATGTGCTAACTTCGAGAAATATTTTACTGCATTCTGACAAATTTTTATGAAATATGTCATCAAGACGTTAATTATTATTATTATTATTATTATTATTATTATTATTATTATTATTATTATTATTATTATTATTATTATTATTATTATTTTATTATTATTATTAATAATTATCATTGTTTTAATAATAATAATAATAATAATAATAATAATAATAATAATCAACTTTTGTTTAATATAAGTTTTGCTTTTAGCTTCCTATTCACGAAATGTTTTCTTCTAATTTTCATTTAATTTTCTAGAAAATAATTTACAAAGAAACTATGAGGCATATTTATATCTGTTGGTTCCTGATAGGTTTCATCTGTAAACCTCACGCATCTTCAGAGTTTCGATTCTAGCAATTGAATGAATTATTTAACACAAAGTTACTAAATTTTAGGTATCATTTCATATTATATTTAACCTAAGGAACATTATGTTAACAATGTCTGGTTTATGGATAAGTCTTATGTAGTAAGCTTTCCAGCTATTTTAGTTTTTGCTTTTCGCTTGAGGAGTGTAAATTTTAAATGACTTTGATATATCAGCTATAGTTTTCTTGTTATGCGGTGTATATATATTTTATACATACATTTTCATACATACTGGTATGCTCTATTTATTAATCTATCAATAGTGTAACAGTCAGACTCGGAACAGGCGAAATGGTACGCGACATGGTGATTAATTGAAAAGGTTTCCTTAGTAGAGAAGAAAGTTTTCTGGTTTGTGGTATAGTTTAACTGTGATTGTTGAGTTGCTTGTAGACATATATATTTGATAATACCGCTTAGGAATTTTTCCTTTATCGAAGTCTTTTGCGTTGAAATTTTAAAATTATAGTTAATGCTTTCAGAGATATTGTTCGTATTCTCCCGTTTTTATTTTCTATAGAGTTTGTTTATTATTTTTTCTGTTAAATTTAAAGGGTGGTTACAGTTTATTAGGTTCTGTTTAATTCTTTTAACTTCAACATCAAATGATTACCAATCCGAGCACAATTTATGGTCTAAACCTGAATTATATAGTAGCAATCTCAATTGTTAAAACATTTACATATATATTTATATATATATATATATATATATATATATATATATATATATATATATATATATATATATATATATATATATATTATATATATATATATATATATATATATATATATATATATATATATATATATATATATATATATTCGCACACTGTGCGACGTCACACATTTTAAAATTTAACCGACCCTGATTACGATTACATGAGATTGAATTTGAGGTTGAAGAATATTTACGCATCTAATAATAATAATAATAATAATAATAATAATAATAATAATAATAATAATAATAATAATAATAATAATAATAATAATAATATATATATATATATATATATATATATATATATATATATATATATATATATATATATATATATATATATATATATATATATATATATATATATATATATATATATATATATATATATATATATATATATATATATATATATATATATATATTTATATATATTTATATATGGTATAAACGCAATTATAAGGGCTGTAGTAGTAGTAGTAGGAGTAGTAGTGTAGAAGAAACTTATTACCAGACTACGTATCAAGCTGAATATATATATATATATATATATATATATATATATATATATATATATATATATTTATTTTTTTATATATATATATATATATATATAGAATATATATATATATATATATATATATATATATATATATATATATATATATATATAACTTTTTCGTTTCGGTACATGTCCCCCTTTCCTTACCAACGATTCGAACACACGAATTTGTTTTTAAAGTAAAACTTACACCCGTCCAAATATAACACCATTACGGACACCGAATAAACGTTGACATTAACAAAATTCTCCAGCGAATCTAACCTTGAAAACGTTTCATCCTTATAATTTATGTTTAGTACGGAAATATTTCAGTAGAACACATTTTTACTGACCCTAAGTACTTAAAGCCGTTGGGATAATAATCCCCACTGCATGGGTCCATCACACCATCTCTCACCGAGCCATACTTTACTTCTTTATAGCTTTAAGTATCGTTTGAGCACCCATTTTCATGAAAATAACAGTAACAGTAATAAAATTCTTACTACCTAGCAGCAGAATACTGGAACTAGAAGAAAAAGATGCTAGCGGATTACATCAAACATTAAACTAGAATTGGTTCAGAGGCCGTATAACATTTGTAGCGATAGTAGTAGTAGCAGGAGTAGTAGTACTAGTAGTGGTAACAGTAATAGTTGTAATGGTAGTAGTAGTAGTAGCAGTAGAAACTTATTACTATTAAAATATAGCAACCAATTCGATTCAATCGTATGCATTTTATATTTTCACTAAGCTTTAAAACATGGACTTAAATTGTAACATTTAATAAAAGTTTTCCATTGAAAACTAGCTTAAAACTAATCTTAATTCGTATCATTGAATAATATCGTCTTCCGTATTTATCTCTTAAGAAATTAAATAAGATTACGTTACAGGCCTACATCCCAAAATCGATAATGGAAGCTATCTTACACTCAGAACCCTGTGGTCAGTAAGTTTTAATAACAGTTACAACAGTGATATATATATTATTATTATTATTATTATTATTATTATTATATTATATTATATGCTATATACATATTAGATATATATATATACATATATTATTACATATATTATTATTAATTTAAATAAAAATATCCCTTAATATATATATTATTATTATTATTATTATTATTATTATTATTATTATTATACATATATATATATATATATATATATTATTATATTATATTATATATATATTATTATTATTATATATTATATATATATACTACAAATAATTTCATTCATGAAAGTAGCTGTGATATATATATATATATATATATTATTATCATATATATATTATATATATATATATATATATATATTATTATTATTATATATTATATATATATATATATATATATATATATACATATACATATATATATCGCAGCTACTTTCATGAAAGTACCTGAGCTACTAGCGTAAGTAGCTCATGTAAGTAGCTCGTGTGTAAGTAGCTCATATAAGTAGTTCATGTGAGTAAGAAATATGTGTGTGTCTATGCCACACACATTTATATAGTAGATATATATATATATATATATATATATATATATATATATATATATATATATATATATATATATATATATATATATATATATCCTATAATCCACTGTAGATAATAGCAAGACTCCGTTCTTATCTTTAAATTCAGCCGCATGCGCATCACGCTTCTTCTTTGTTCTCCTTTGTTCTTCTTCATTCTTCTTTTTCTTCACCTTTTTTACTTCTCCTCTTTATCTTTTTTCTCATTCCTTGTATTAAGATTGGGTAAAACTGAAATGTCATATATATATATATATATATATATATATATATATTATTATTATTATTATTATTATTATTATTATTATTATTATTATTATTTATATTAATATTATTATTATTATTATTAATATATATATATACATATATATATTATTATATATATATATATATATTATATATATATATATATATATATATTATATATATATATATATATATATTATATATATATATATATATATTATATATATATATATATATATATATTTTATTATTATTACGCTAACCCCTCTCATATATCTTCAACATTATTATTTTTATTAGACGAAATTTCCATCAATGAAACAACTGCCCGATCTAAAATTCATATCATCTCACTGAGCCGTTAGCACAGTGGAGAACGACGTGAAGTCTTAACTCAGCGATAGAGGGATCGTATCTCGGCGCCGACAAACACTCAATCGTATCCCAGATATGATAATTTTTGTATAGGTGCGCGCGAGTGAGTTGAGCGTGCGGACGTCACACAAAGCGTGTGACGTCACACGTCACAGAGTATCTGAGAGAGCGAGGCTGGCAGGCAGGGCGGTCGAGGCGGGTGATG
>JABUQX010004191.1:0-17500 GCA_015478945.1 Trachelipus rathkii | reverse complement strand
TTTCTTTCCATACATATTTAATGTAACAAAATAGGTTACTAAATCAATAAAATCAAATTGTTTAAATCACTAAAATATGTTTATGTATGAATCTTACAAATCCATCATAAGAAATTTTATTAAAATATTCACAAAGAATGCAGTGCCGAAATAGTGGTTGTCACATAAAAGGCTTTTGGACATCCTCAAATGGGTTTATTCGCATCATCAGATCCTTACACTAAGGCAAGGTAATCAACATTGTTCAGATTAATCTAGTGTAGAGGGACGTTTATACCCTATATGCTGTTGCAATAAAGCTTTGTAAGCGTACATCCATTTAACACAGACTTATTTGGTGTATAAAAGTTTTAAGCAGATTATAAACTGACCTTTTATAGACTAATTTATAGTTATCCAACCAGTTTGCAGAATGACGTACATAAATGCGCAAGTTAAAATATTTTATAAACTTTTCCCCTTCAGCCTGAGCTTAGGGTCTTGTTCATATAGTAGACGAAACTCTATAGAAATATATTTAATATTGGGAACTACAAGGCTTCAACTAGTAAATTTGTTGAAAGACTCCTTTTGACGAACATTTATAATTTGAATCGTTAAAAAAGTACTTTGGCATGCGGTAATTGGGGATAATTCATCAGTCCAAAGTAGACGAAGACTGTATTAAAACTACAAACAATTAATGTTAAAAAAGGCATCAACAATTTTTTTTTCCTCTTTACAGATTTGCCTTCATTTAATGTCTATTTTCAAGAAAAATTTAAAAATAAGGCTCAGAAAAATTTAACTGCTAATTATTTCGTTTTCAAAGGATAACACTATCGATGTTTTTTCCGATTATTGATATATCCATTTCATTAATATTTTTTCGATAAACGATATTTTTTTACGATTATCAACGATTCGATTGTATGGACAAAATATACGTAAATAAATAAAAAGAATTAAATTTTGCAAAAGGCATTTTTTAATATACGATACAATAAAAAAAATTGATATAATAACGCTACGAAATTAAATATATAGTCAAACCATTTAGGCTAGAATACGTTTACGGCATCGTAAACTCTTTTTGGTTAGGTGTAGGCCTACGGCATCGATGATCCATATAGGTTAGGCCTCGGTTTAGGACCCCGCTAGTTGAGGTTATGATAGGTTTTGTTAAGTATACATAGTAAATCTGTGTATACTTAACAAATCTTAACATAACCTGAACTATTAGGGACTTTAAACTGACCGAGACCTAACCTAAATGGATCGTCGATGCAGTAGGCCTAAACCTAACGTAGATGGATATACGTTGCCGTAAAATTAGACGGAACCTAGATGGTTTTACATATAATTACTATGTCTATAAAACCGAAGCGTTGATAAGTGTAAAAATAATAATTCAAAATAATAATGGTATTGAAGTACGATAATCTGAAACGCATTTCGACAGCGATTCTTCATCCCTACACGAACGAAAACCTTGTTTGTTATGATTTTCGGAGCTGTTATAATATTTCTATTCAAAATATAAACTTAAATGTACGCAAATCTGTTAAAAAAAACTTCAAATAATTTGTTGATTCCATTTTTTTTTACATTAAATGTTTTTAGTTTTAATGCAGTCTTTCGTCTACTTTGGACTGGTGAATTATCCACAATTACCTGGCATACTTTTAGCTAAAAACATACTTCTAATTGATGTATTTCCTGTTGTTGCTCGGCCTCTATTTCTTCGAGTACTCCAGTTAATATTTTCAAAGCTTTGACCCTTTTTTGCATCACTGAAAGAAGCTGAAATAAAGTTTAGTTTAATATATTGCAATGTTGATAGAATGAAATCTAAATTTAGTATTTTTTGAGAATCTAACGAAATTGAAACCAATTAAATTTTTGATTCAACAAGGTTCTGCTCACTTGCTGCTAGAGCAAAATTTGTAGTTTAAATAGGAATTTTAAATAATATACATAATATACCTTGAGATGTGCAACATTTCTATTAATTGAACAATTAAGTTCAGTACCCTAAAAAAAATGTTTGCAGCAATCCTAAAACTTTACTTTTGAAAAAGTCAGAAGCAAAAGTGTGTAAGAGAAAATTAGAGAAAAGTTTAAAAACTAATAATGCTATACAAATGTTTAAATTATAATTTTATTTTCAAATAGAATTTAATTATATTAAATTTTAACGTACATTTCTCTCATGTATTACTAATAACTGTCGTTCAGAAGAACTGAAATAAATCTATCCACGTACAGCACAGAATCAAAATCTATTAAATAAATAAGTTTGATGGCTTGTGTCTCCCTCACTGCACGTAATTGTGTAAATTCTATATAGGAACTTAACTCACGTCTTATACCCGAGCAAACCTAATCTAAACATTTAATTTACGAAAAATGTTTTAAAAAAATTATTTGGATTTTTTTTTTTATCCTTTCGTATATCTTAAGTATAATTTTTAAAAGAAAAAATTAAAAGAATTTAACGTTATCAAAATTTATAAATGGTAGTTTTCCGTTTACATATTGACAATTAATGCTAGCTTGACAAATTAAATCATTTCATTAAAATACTTTTTTTTGATAATCGATACTTCATTCACGAGTATCCAATGATTCGATTTATATACAAAATTTACGTTATACGGGTAGAAATAAGAAATATTAAAAAATTCGCAACGAATTTTTAATGTACATAGAATAATAAAAAAAAAGTTATATCAATTTGTAATTTGTAATATTATATCAATTTATAATTTTTTTATTGTACATTACGTAAAAATATAGTCTTGTGATTTTTTGTAATTTTTTAAAAAATTATTTACGTACACTTTGTTTATAAAATCGAATCTTTGATAATCCTGAAAAAAAAAATCTATTATAAAAAAATATGATATCGATGTATCATAACATTTATATTTTAGTGTTGAATAGTCAAGGTAAAGTACGAAATCATAGAAAAAAATTCAAATAATTTTTTAAAATCATTTTTGTAAATTAAATGCTTATAGTTTTAACTCTTAATACAGTATTTACATGAATCAGTCAATAGTTCTCCACATGGGTGTAGGCAGGGACGAGCAGGGGGGGCACTTGCCCCTCCTTAAATCTTGGCGAAATAAAAAAATTAACCTTATATGTTTGCGAGACGACGTTTTTAAGGGTTTATTAGTAGAAAAACTGAAAGATACATCAATCGATAGATAATGAAGGAGTAATTACTAATTACTAACGTATTATAAACATGTTTTCTAAAGAGTTTAGTATGTTTTCGTTTTCATATTGGTTTGAAGCAGGGATGGCACGGAAAAAATCAATTGATTTTTTCAACTGATTTTTTCACTTGATTTTTTGCTCCAAATTATCATGATTTTTTGCTTTTTTGATTTTTTGCTTTTTTATATATATAATTTAATTTTTTTGTATATTTAAGTGATTTAACTTCAATAGAAATAAAAAATTATAATATCAATATCTCTATCTACTCCGTTACAAATTTCTACAGTATTATAATATAAAAGAAAATCAGTTTAAACATGCATTCGAATCTAATCTCATTAAAATTACAAATAACCTGAGCTATAAATTTGTTTATTTTTTATTCAATGTCTGACATAGCGCGATGGTTTGCATTAGAACGCAGGCTTGCATTAGGTTTAGAAATCATACTATACCGACTCAACCACAGTAAAAACCCAATTATATATCGCCTGAACGTGCACGAATCTCAAAAAATCCAAAAAAAATCAAAAAAATCAAGAAATTGATTTTTTCTCAAAAAATCCAAAAAATCCCCACCCTGGGTTTGAATTAATCTAGCTGTGCTTTTTATTACAGCTAACTTCCCTCTAGAACTCTCAGTATGTCGAAAGCATTTGGGTCCGCCAAAGCCCTAGCAGCTATATATATATATATATAATATATATTATAAATATATATATATATATTAGTATATATATATATATATATATATATATTATATATATGATATATATTATAGATATATATAATATATATCACTCAACCTTTCCCCCCCCTTAAATGAAATCCTTGCCTACGCCCATGGTTCTCCACAATAATCGAATACTAATTTATTAATATTATAATTTTAAAGTATTTGCTGAATAAAGTTTGGCGTAATATTTCGAATGAGGAGTGTGAAGTCCAAATTTCTTCAAAATAACCAGAGTTATTTTTAAAGTTAAATTTTAAGAAAAAGAAAACTAACAAAACCTACTTGTGAACAAATTGATCTAAAACACAATTTAACTTAATAAAACCTAAATTAATTTTTAAAAACCACGCAAATATAATTAGGATTACTAAAACATGTGACTAAAATAATTTCACTATCACTAATATATTTTTAATACCCTTAATAAATATAAATACTTTAATTAATTTACTTTTAATACTAATTAATAATAAATTCTTACTCAAACAAACAACACTTACAAAATCTTTCTAACTACTTATTTTTAATTATAAACACCTGTTTAATAACGGAAGGAAAAAGTGATCCCAGCTGTTCTTTCGCAACCTACACGTTATCAATCATATAGAACAATGAATAAAAATTAAAAAGACAAATTTAATATATATTAGTATATATATATATATAGTATATATCATATATTATATATATTTATATAATTATAGTATATATAATATTATATACGTATATATAATATAATTATATATATATATATATATATAATATATAAAGTATATCAGCATCCGAAAAAGGCCAGGCATGTAAACTAAAAAAACGTATAACAATCATCTAAAAAAAAAGATTATTTTATAAATAAGGAAACATTTTTACCCGGGAAATTAAAAAAAAAAAAAAAATAACGCTTTTTTAAAAAATTAAATTTGGTTAAAAATGTTGAAAAATTTACAGTTTTTTGAGAAATCGAACATGCTCGCTTACTCAGACTGAGCAGGTGCCAAATGGTGATTTTTTTTTAAAACTACGAATACCTCCGTATTACAGAGATGATATAGTCAGGTTTCGCCTACCGGGACACGCGGGGACTTCGTCCCCCCCTCTGTCCCTCCGTCAGCTCGATACCCTAAAAAGATATTAAAAAGAAAAAAATAAATTTCTCCAAAGCGTACAAAATGTATTTGGCACCTCGAGAACTCAAGAACTATTGCAGCAGCGTTCAAGGTCAAATCGGTCCAATCAAAAACGACAATGCGAAATTGTAAATAATAAGTAATTGTATTAATAAATATTAGAATAAAATAAATTAAAAAAAAATTTTTTTTTTAAGTTTCTTCGATGAATTACTTCCTGAAATCAAAAAGTTATTATTTCCTGCAGATTTATAGTTTCTACTACATCTAACTCTTCGGAAGATGCTGCCATATATATTATATAATATAATATATATAATAATATATATTTATATATATATAATATAATATTATATAATATAATATATATATATATATATATATATATTATATATATTGAAAATAATTAACTAAAACTTTACTTTATTCTCATTTATTAGTTATTATTATTTTAATAATTGTTAAACTTGTTCCTATTATTATTATTATTATTATTATTATTATTATTATTATTATCTATTATTATTATTATTATTATTATTATTATGTGATTATTATTATTTTGTTAATAGTATTCAAATTGGTTTTGAGATTACATTAAGCCCAATCCTTAAACCCTTTATTATACAAAGGCACAACATTGTGTTGCAACTAGTAGCCCCCCTTTCAGAAATTTTATAACATTGAGCATTGTATTATTCTACAATTAAATATTATAACTATGTTAAACTTTATAATGTAAATTGTTTATTTTCTGATTAATTGATTTTTTGCTTTGGGATTTTCGAAGCTAGTACAAAATGGTTGACAAGGAAAATAGCCGACAGGTCCAATAGTCGACATTTGTAAAAAAAAAAATCTGGTTATTTAGAGTTTCTCTAACAAATCCAAGAAAAACTTAACCTAACCTAACTTAGCCTAACTTAACTTAACCTAACCTAATCTAACAAAACTTAACCTAACTTAATCTAACCTAACCTAACTTAACCTAATCTAACCTAACAACCTAAACTAACCTAACAAAACTTAATCTAACCTAACCTAATCTAACCTAACGCCTGCGACGGGCTGTACGGGAAATTTTTTTGATGTGTCGAACATTTACCATGTCGACTATTTTTAGCTAATCCCCGGATTTTCTACTCCCCCCATAATCTTTCTTGAAATGATCTCGTAGTTTTCATCTTTCTAAGCTCACGTGTAAGAGGTTAGCTTGTTTTTAGAGTTTTACAACTACCTTCTTATTTCAGTAAATTGGTCTGGAGTTAGAACCGGAAACGAAGCCGAATAATATTTAAACACTCGGACTATTATTTACACACTTGGATAATCATGTGACTGGACAATCATGTGACGCCTCACAAATGCTGGGTATCTAGGATTAAACATTGAAACATAGAATAAATGCAGATAAGAGTAAGGCAATGGTAGTGGGTGATAAGAGTCCGCAGTGTGAAATTATATTGGATGGTAAGAAACTAGGACAAATATCTGCCTAAATATTTAGAAGAATATGTTAGATGAAGAAGGAACGTGACCTTATACAACCTACGCCCATGCATATGAGTATGCGCGTGTGTAATTTCACAGTTTTAAGACAAATTTTTTAAATTTTATAAAGTTTCACAAAACTTTCTATGAAAAAAATTTGGGACAAAAGGTCAACGCCACACTTTTGGATTTATTACAGGAAATCTTAGTTTAAAACCTAAAGAAAACCTACAGAAATAAATTCAAAGAGTTGAAAGACCATATCATAGGCTCACATCACGAAGATTGAGATATTTTAGTACCTTAATATCTTTTAAGAGGTTTAATACCAGTTATTGAAGTGCAAGTACAATCAAGTACAAAATTCTTGGAAGATTGAGAGAAGTTTTAGTACCTTAATATCTTTAAGAAGTCTAAAATCAGTTATTGAAGTAAAATTACAATTAAGTACAAAATTCTTAAAAGATTCTTTGAAAATAAATATTTAATCAAAGAAAGTTTGTCACTTTTTTAATAGACATCGTAAATACATTGCTCCTTATATTTAGTAGCTTAATATCTTTTAAGAGGTTAAACATAGGTTATTGAACTGCAAGTAAATTAAGTACAAAATTCTTAAAATATGTTTATTTAAGTACCTTAATATCTTTAAGAGGTTTAATATCAGTTATGGAAGTGCAAGTACAATTAAGTAGAAAACTCTCGAAATATAAGTATTTTAGTACCTTAATATCTTTAAGATGTTTAATACAAGTTATTGAAGTGCAAGTACAATTAAGTACAAAATTCTTGAGATATAAGATTCTTTAAATAAATCTCCAATCAAGGAAGTTTTTAACCTATAAAGGACATCCTAAGCTTAATTGTTCTATAGGTTATAGATGGGCTCATTTATGCAAAATGGAACCATCCCACGAAATTTAAATTTTAGAGTAATGTCACCAGGGTGTAGTTAAAAAATGTCAAAACTACATTTTACAAAATAGAACCAACCTATATGAAACTTACCATAGGAAGTAAAATTGAACCAACCCTCATTCCCTTTACCAGTTTGTTTAAAATAAGACTCTGAAGCTTAATATTCCTGTTCCATTTGATGGGTTGGTTCAATTTTGCAAAAATATGTCCAAATGTTCTTCATGCGTAGATCTGGAGGTTTAAAACTTACTAATAAAATTGGTCAAAAATTTTATATATTCTAAATAACTATTCTTTTCACTAGTCTAAACAATGGAATGACCTTCAAAGTACTATAATTTGTAAACTTTTATTTCAAAGTAAACAATTTCATAGTTTACTTTGTGATATGCGATTTTCGGTTAAGGTATTTTCCTTAATTATGAATAGGTGCAACAAGTTTCACAATTTCAAAAATTTTAAACGTTTTAGGGTTGTAACAAACGTTTATTTGGTAAAACGCATATCGAAAATGTTATAATTTACTTTGAAAACACGTAATCTGTTTTTACATTTTCTAAGAATTTCTCAATATCAGAATAGCTCTTTAAAATTCTTAGAATAAATTAAAAATATAATAAATATCTCAGAAGGCAAAAATTGTTATGGAAAGTTTCAAGCTAATAATTTGACATTTTCTTTGTATTCCATATTAAAGTTCTTAATTTTTCTCGAAGGCTTTTATATTAAAAACACTTAAAAGGTATTTTTATTATGCAAAGTAAAAAATTAATTTCAAAATTTTAAAACAAATTAAGATTAAGCTAAGCTCAAACTTTAAATTGTCACAGTTTGGTGTACAGACCTTAGTTAAAAATATTTTAATACTTCCAAATTTTTTTATCTTTACTCTTTAAGTCACTATTTTTAAATATCAAACATTTTTTATACTTTTTAAATTTCAGTACGATGATATTAAAAATATAGTTAACAGTAACTATGAACTAAAGCCTTTAGGATTAAACTGCAGACTATGTTAACTCAAAAATAGTATCTAGTATAGCAACACCTACAATATATATTGTTATATTCCGATTTCTGAATCTATGTATCTTTTTTTCTATTCTTCTTCCTCCACCTCTTCTTCGCAACTTCTTGATCATCGTCGTCGATCATATGTTTTCGCCTGTATAATACTGAGTTGCGTTTGGAATAATGCGGTCTTTAAAATAAATTCCCAATTTGAAGTCTCTTAAGATTTCATCACGAGGGGAAGAGACAGCTTCGTCATTCCTTAATTCAGTCTTTGTAGGAGGATTAAAAAATTTGAAGAAGGACCTTCTATTATTCTCAAAAGTATGAATTATAGTTTTTATTCCATCATCAGTTTCAAGTTCTTGTTTCTTTTCAATTATTAAGTGAATGTCTTTACCATCTTTCCAGTCTATCTTGCAACCCTGTTAAAAATAAACATAAATTAAGTTTAAATTTAACTAATTTCAAATTAGTCAAATTAAATTAAGCTTGAAATAAAATTTCATTTAATTTTATAATTTAAATAAAATTTCAAATAAAATTAAAATTTCTTTGGCCAAATTTTTTTTTTATTAATAGTTGTAAATCTTCATGGAGAATGTTTAACATGACAGGACGAATAAAATCTTTCTAAAAAGTTAAATACTGAATAACAACTTGCTAAAACTACGAAATCTTAATTTGAATTGGCTAATATATTGTTGCGAATATTATGCAATGCAACTTGTTGCATATTTACCTTGGTAATTATGTCTACTGGCTCATCAAAGCAGAAAATATAATCCTGAAGTGGCAGAGATTTTTCTTTTTTTTCAATTTTATAAGACTTTGTTAGAAATCTATTAGTAAAATACTCGTTCTCTGAGAAGTGAAATTCTAATGTAAACCCAGATGAAGATTCGTCCCTCTTTTTAATATCTTCAAGATGAGATAGTATTGGTTCGTCTTCATCTTCAACGGTAAGTTTTAGTATTGCAGAATTCTTAAAAACCATTAGCCAAAATTTAGAAACTACTCCTTTAACATTTTCGTTGTCAACGGGATAGCTGTAAAGAAATTAAATTTACCTTCCATTTTATTTTATATAACTTGGGAGAAAAACGTGAAAGCTATAAATCAGTAAATCAGGTTGTTGATTGATTTCTTTCAATGAAACTGGTAAATAGAACTTACTTTGCTTTTTCTATTTTAATTTGATTTTCGTTTTCATTAGGTTGTTCGTCTTTTGAAGGATACTCGCATTCTTCTGCAGTTGGTTCGTATTCTCCACTTATAATCTTACGTCTCTTTTCGTACAAGTCCTTGCAATCTTTGTCGAATTTAGTCTAAAAATAAATTAAATTAGATCGTACCATGTTGAAGGCACTTATTTCTAATAAGGTTTAGCTCAAACTTAGTAAATGTATTTCTTAATTGCACAGCTTTTCAGAGATTATTCTTAAACTTAAATTTGGCTTTACCATTTATTTTAAATGTTTCATACAGGAAATTGGAAGTTTGTTATACATGTTAGGTACATACATACATGTTTCATACATGCTAGGCTTCAAGGGCTACTAAATTTATTTACTCCTGAAATGTTAATTAAATGTCTAGATATAAAGAGAATTTCCAGCATCTAAGTTGAAAACGTGTTACAACAAATACATAGAATTTATAGAATGAATTTATAGAATAGAATGAATTTATAGAATGAATTGCTTGACTGAGTAGTCCATTTGACTAAATTAACATGAACGATCTATACAAATTCATATCACACGAAACATTCATTTAGACATTCAAAAATTCGTAAACTAACAACGTTTAATATTACTAATGTTGAGATTTTGTTTGTGCTGTGTAGACTACTTCCTATAAAGGTTTCTTAATTTTTAATAAAAATTTCACGCTTTTAAATACATTGTAAACTACATGTATGAACCAAACACTAAATTCATTAGCTTTGCAAACTTTGCCAAAACTGTATATAATTTCAAAGCATGTTGAAATTGTATCTGATGTAAGTTAAGTCATGGCAGTCTGGCAAGAGATCCTGCGTTGTCGTTAGTCTGGGGAAAAACATTTAGATATTTACTTTAAGAAGTTCGTAAAATAACTCATGACAACTTTTAACAACTGTGTAATATGTCTTTAAAAGGTGTAACCTCTTTCAACAGCCTGTTGAAGTGGTGTCTGATGTAAGTTAAGTCATGGCAATCTAGCAAGAGATATCCTGCGTTGTCGTTAGTCTGGGGAAAAACATCTAGATATTTACTTTACGAAGTTCGTAAAATTACTAATGACAAGTTTTAGCAGCTTGTGTAATACGTCTTAAAAGGTAAAACTTATTTCAACAGCCATAATATGTAAAATAAGTGACAGCTAAGATGGTTTTAATATCCCTAAAGAAACTTATGATATTTACTTCCAATGCTCTCACTGCCTTGATCCGCTTCTTCATCGATTCTGAGAGTGACTGCAAATTTATAAAAAAAATTATAATTAAATACCATAAACATGCTTATTATATAATTTAATTTAATTTTACACGAAATTATAGATATTTTTATTTTAATTTAACATGATTATAGTTTCCCTCGCCGCACTTGTATAAAATAAAGATAACTTTTGAAATGTTCTATATTGGCGATTCAATCGCGTTTAAAACACGCTTCTAGATGGAACAATGTACTACTCATTGACATTCAATTAGAACTTCCTTGACGTTAGAAACGCGCGTGTTTTATGCGCTTTTATGGAATGGGGGGGGGGGGCTCACACCCCTCTATTGTACATTTTTTATTTTTAATAAAATTCTGAAATTGAAATTTTTTCCTATTATATAAATATTTGATTAAATGAAGTGGCACTGTTGCATCAGATAACACAATGTTACAAAAAACTTTTTTGTTTGTTCCGATTTTTTTTTTATTAATTTTTTTATGTAGATTTCAAATATGTTTAGTTTTTCTCTAGCATAGACTGTTTTTGTGTTACGACTGCAGGAAGTATTTATTGGCATCTCATTTTGTATGGTGGTTACCGTTACAAAAAAAAAAATTGTTTCTTTCTGGATTCGGCTTTAGCAATATATTTACATGCAGATTCCAGCCGAGGCTTTTTAGTTTTTCTCTAGCATTTACTATTTTTGTGTTACGACGGCAGGAAGTATTTATTGGCATCTCATTTTGAATGGTGATTACTATTACAAAAAAAATTCTTTGTTTTTAATTTTTTATTGTTTTTATTCAGTTTATGCAGATCTCCAACAGGCTTATTTTTCTTCTAGTATTGATCAGTGAAGATGACGGCAGGAAGTATTTAACCACCATACAAAATAAGAAGATGCCAATAAATACTTCCTGCCGTCGTAACACAAAAACGGTCGATACTAGAGAAAAACTAAAAACATATTTGGAATCTGCATAAAAACCTGAATAAAAAACAAACAAATCAGAACAAAGAAAAAAAAAATTTTGTTCTAATTTTTTTATTGTTTTTTTTTCAGTTTTTTATGCAGAAACATTTCAATGTGGGGGAGGGAGGGAGAAACATTTCGATATGGGGATGGGAGAAATATTTTGATATGGGGGAGGGAAAAATATGGAACTTTGGGGATCATTACGTTAGGAAGTTATTCCGGAGGAGAGGTGTGGGGGAGGGAAGGAGTGAAGCATAGATTCCGAGCCCACGACGACTCTACCTATAAGTAGTAGGGTGTGTAGTTGGTGAAACATTTCGATATGGGGGAGGGGGAATAGGTTTGCAAACTTTGTTCAAAATAACCAGAGATATTTTTAAGATCATATTTTTTTTGAGAGACATCCATCTTAGGAAGGGGTAAAGGAAAATTACTTTATAAAAAGGGTGGATGAGAGGGGGGGGTTAGGGAACTTTTGATTACACACAAACCCCCAAATATAGGGGTAATAGGTTGGAATATCCGAACCTGAGGAAATAAATTTGATCTTCTTCCATTTTTTTTTTTAATATCTTACCTGCCCATCTAAAAAGGTTGGTCAATGTTTTTCATATATATATATCATATATTATATATATATTTTTTATATATATACATTTATTGTTATTATATTATTGTTATTCGATATATATTACATATACATATTACATATATATATTGGTTATTATTATTATTATTATATATATATTTATATATTAATTGAAATATATATACATATTTATCAAAATATCTATATATAAAAGCAGACATATTATTATATATATATATATATATATATATATATATATATATATATATATATGTATATATTTATATATATACAGTATATATATATATTTATTAATTTATAATAATTTAAGTTTGTTTTTCTTTTTCAGTATATACATTAAATTTGTGTATATTTTAACAAACTCTCTTAACCTAATTTTTTTTTTTAATTATCTTATTTATAGTAATATTTTTTTTTAAATGTACGCTTTCGAAAATAAAAAAAAATTACTTTCAATTTTCTTTTATCAACTTTTAAGTCTATATTAAGTTTTGTTAACTTTAACCAAACTTATCATAACCTTACTAGTTTTGAGAACAGAGAGAGAGAGAGAGAGAGAGAGTAGAGAGAGAGAGAGAGAGAGAGAGAGAGAGAGAGAGAGAGAGAGAGAGAGAGAGAGAGAGAGAGAGAGAGAGAGAGAGAGAGAGAGAGAGAGAGAGATTTGATCTCAATTTATTCTACCTATGAAGTTTTAATATTGAAATAAAATTCTTTTAGTTTTAAAAACTAAAAATGTGTTCATGAAAGATTTGGCAGCGTGGCTTCATGGGAATCTAAAAAAAGTTTAAAAAAAAAATAGATTTCCTTAAATTCCTGTTTTCCAAACTATTATCAATATATAATTATGCAATAGCAACTGGTAATAATAAAAAGTGAATATAAATTTATTTATATTTTAATTTGTAAGTGAATTTTAATATTCTTCTGCAACTCACTGGTGGGAGGTACGGGGGTGAAGAACCGTAGGCAAAGGTTCGTACGCCATTCATTTGAATATTAATTTGTTTACATTATAACCATATTTACTAGTGGTTATAATTCTCGCTATTATATAATATCTTATTTACATAAATTGACCCTGGCAACTCATTAAATAGTTTACTTAAAATTACTGTTAAATGTTTATATCAAGGGCCCCTACTTTTATAAAAATCGCAGCATATACTATAAAAATAGTAATAAAGAATAAAAAAATCAAAATTATGCAAGTCCTTATGAAATAAGTTACAGCTTCTCAAAACTTGGAATTTTCCAATGGATTTTTATAAAAAACTGAACGAGTCTCGAGGTCGCTTTAGGACTATCCTAGTTCTGGTTATGATAAGATTTGTTAATTATACACAGATTTCCTCCGTGTATGCTTCAAACTAAACATTAACCTGAACTAGGGTCCTGAAATAAGACCTAACCTAGATGGACCGACGATGCCGTAAGCCTAGACCTAACCTAGATGGATTTACGCTGGCGTAAACCTAGATTTAGTTCTGGCAACCATGGCTATGCTAACATTTCTTTTACAGTCTTCCTTTGGGCTTATTTTGTAATTACGATAAAAAGAAATTCCAGTCAGATTTTTTATAAGAAAAGTAGATTTTTTTTAAACTTTGAGAGGCTAACTTTTTTTCCTAAAGACTGGCATGGTTATTTTTTTATTCTTCATTACTATTTTTTTTTTAGAGTATGCGGCGATTTTTATAAAATCTAAGTAGAAGCTCTTAAAGTAAATTACCCAAATTACTTAACACTACACCTATGGATAAATAAGTATTAGTTACCTGACTGTCTTCATCTACGTTACTGGCTTGTTGACCGCCTTCGATGGTTGGAACATTATTCACTTCCTCGCTCATTGTTAATGGTCTAATATATATATATATTGCTACATATATACATATATAGCAAAAAATAAGATAGAAAAAGAGTTATATTATATATATATATATATATATATATATATATATATATATATATATATATATATAGTTATTATTATACATACATATATATATATATGGGGATATTTATTTAAAGCTACAAACTTATCATCGATCCATATCCCAAAACTACTAGTTGTGGAAATGAATACATTGTTAAATCCTATACTTTCATTGCGAAACAAAAAATCATCTCAAAAACTACAATAGCTACAGCAAAATGAATATATTTTTAAATTCAGTATTAATTTTAGTTCGAAATAAAAATAAAATAAAAATAAATACCGGCTATTTTTTTTTTTTTTTAGAGCAGGGGACATAGTACATATATATATATATATATATATATATATATATATATATATATATATATATTGTTATATATATATACATATATATATATATATATATATATATATATATATATATATATATATATATTATTTGGTAAAAGGTATTACACGGCAATGTAGGGGTTCGAGTCGGATTTGGGAACAAGAATGGGTGGACGCTTCCATGCACTCCCGTAGGAGGGGGTGAGAAACCCCGCGACACTCAAAATATCACTTAAAGAAAGGGGGTTCTGAGACCTCCTGGAGGGGAATTAGTCCTACCCCGTAGTTCCCCTCGGAAGGCCGAGACTCCGACTCCTGCCATCGCTTGGGGTATTAGTGTTAAAAAGTGAAAATTTAATAGAAAGTCTATTTTAACGAGTAACCAATAAAGGTCTCTTAATAGGCTCTCTAATCATATTACTATAATTATTAACAATAATTGTTTTATTTTTTTTATTTCTTTTTACATTTTCCTATCTAAAATTTTTCCAGTACGCAGATTCCAAAAATGTATACCGTTTCGCTGTAGCTATTGTAGTTTTCTTTGAGATATTATTATTATTATTATTATTTTTATTTATTTTTTTTACATTTTCCGCACTAAAATTGACCCTAGCATTTCTAATGTATTCCTTTTCTTGTTAGCTGTTGTATTCTTTTGAGATATGAGTTGTAGCTTTAAACCAAATTTCCTCACCTATAATATATATATATATATATATATATATATATATATGGAGCGTGCATATGTATATATTAATATATATGTTGTTCACCACTCCAAGCAACCTGAAGGCTGCTGGCTGGCTATTGCTATTATTGCTACTATATGCTACAGCTACAAGTTATATGCTGCTACATACATAAGGTTGGCTACCAGTAAGTGGCCCGTATCAAAAAATTTGAGTAGGGCAAAACCCAATATTATATGCAGTGAGGAGAGCATATATATATATATAGTTATTATTAATTTATTTATGCATATGTTATATATATATATATTATAGTATATATATGCATATATATATATATTGTTATTGACTAAATATATATATATATCAATGAATAAATATATAAATATATATATATAAATATATATATATAAATATATATATATAAATATATATATAAATATATATATATAAATATATATATATAAATATATATATATAAATATATATATATAAATATATATATATAAATATATATATATAAATATATATATAAATATATATATATAAATATATATATATATAAATATATATATATGATATATATATAGTATATATATAGTATATATATATATAGTAAGAGTATATATATATATATATATAGTATATATATATATAATATATATATAGATATTTGTTGTTACAGGTATATATATATCCTCACATTTCATTTATAAAGACCACCTTCTCCTTTCCTTTTATGATCGTTCACTTATTTACATACACGCCATATTATTATTATTAAAGATATTATATTATGTTATTGATATATATTATATTATTATTACATATATATATTATTATTATTATATATATATATATATATAAGATATTTATTATATATATATATATATTATATTATTATTATATATACATATATATATTATAATATATATATATATATAGTTATATATATAGTTATTGAGTTACATATATATATACATATTATTATATATATATATTTGTTATATATATTATATATATATGATATATATATATATATTTATATATATATATATATATTTCCATACATATATAGAGAGAGAGTATATAGTGAGGCGGCATATATGAGTAAGAGTATAACTAGCGACAATGCAAGAGAAAGAATATCATATGAATCTAACTGTATTGCACATTTTCTAATATTTGAATTTCAATTGGCTTACAACACTGAAAAAGAATTTAGTAATTTTTAATGAAACTTAAAATCGAATACGATTCCAATATTCCCGTATTTACAAACTAACGGCTCAATTTTATTAAAAACACACAAACTGTAATAGTGCAGGAAAAGCGCAGCTATTACCTCAAATAGAATCACTCAAGATATTAATAACATGGAAATATAACAACTGATCTGGAGTCAAAGAGGCAACCCATATCACTGAGAGCGAATTTTGAGTTAAACAGTGTTTCTCCGACTCTCTGTACTGAGTCAATTATATAAATGGATTACGAATTTAATTAAATAAGTCTATATAAGAGATGATAGTTAGCATAAAATAATTATTAATTAGTTAATTATTATAATTATGTTATTAATAATATTATTATTTAAGTAATGCAATTTAAATGGATTATTTAAAAACTATTTTGATACTGCCTCGTCAGGCACATCCAAAGTTGCCTAGCCTTAGAGAATAAGGAAATATTTTTTTACTCCCAGAATTAATTGCACCGATCGCTACTATTAAAAAAAAGGAATCGAGTAGAAATTGATGTCGGCATCTTAAAGTTTAGCCTTTTGAACGAAATCATTATATTATATATATATATATAGCAGTATATATAGCGAGAGGTATATATATATATATATAGCAAGAAAGAGAGAATTGTTGTTATAGTTATAAATATATATATATATATATATATATTATGTTATATATATATATATATATATATATATATATGAAGTGGGCGCACGAAAACGCGAAAGCGGTTTGATAATGTGAAAACGTTAAATTAAATTGATCTGGAACCAAGTACACTAG
>JABUQX010004190.1:12500-24936 GCA_015478945.1 Trachelipus rathkii | reverse complement strand
CCGATAGAAATCAGCGGAGGAGGGGACTCGTTATATAAATGTTTTTCTCTTTACTTATATGGATCGGTCGAGAGACATTTAGAGGTAAGAGATGTTCTTATCGCAGAATTACAAAAGCATCCAGTAAAATATAAACTTCAGGGTCAGTTGGTCCAAAAAAGACTCCGATTATTAAAACTTCCGGGTCAATTGCCAATACCAGAAGTTATAACTGCTTTTACGGATGTTTTTAAAGTTAACGTTCATATATATTATACCAATAATAAACCCTTAATATATGGAAATAACGCTGATAGTGAACCCTGTTATTTAAAATGTTTAGCCGGGATTCACTATAACTATCTGCTAGTCACTTCTAGTAATGAATAAACTTTATGGATCAGTCTTTTATAACCTTCTCTGTGTTATAAATTGACATTTGATCTTTCCCTGAGATGAAATAAATAAGCCCAGAGATTTGTTAGCTTTGTTTCATCTGTTTGAAAAATTTCTCTGCAATTTAATAAAAGTTCTGTTGTTCACCTACTGATTGAAAAAAGCTAATATACTGAGAAAAATGACATATCTTAAACTAAGAACCAGATGAGTTATTTATAAGTTATTTCTATCTTTCTAAATCTCTTAATATACTTCCTTCTGAACTATAGTATTAAAGCTATAAACATCTTCCTATACGGAAGTGGTCTTGGGTGAATGCTTACTAGTATGTATGATCGTCAAAAATTTCAAATTATGAGACGAATATCCCTCCTAGAGTAAATGTTCTTGCCTAAGTGATCTATTGTGTGTATGTATTCTTCGTGTATGAGTACAGACTAATTTAAAAATTTACTAGCTATATCATAAAGTCTTGTGTGATTGAGTTACCCCTTGTTAAATCAAAAATAGTTATATGGTGTACATTATACGTATAAATAAATTTTCCCTAAAAATATATACTTATGGTATATATATTCATTGAAAACCACCTGCCTCTGAGGATAATATATATATATATATATATATATATATATTATAACTATATATAATATATATATATATATATATATATATATATATATATATATATATATATATATATATATATATATATATATATATATATAAGGAATATGTGTATATATATATATATGTGCAATTGTACATATATATCTACCGGTTCCTCCGCTCCAACGAGCTTGTCATGTTTCATGACAGGTTGTGGAGTGGCGGAGCTTTAAACACTATTTTACAGATTTTCCTGGTTCCTGATGAGAGAAATTTTGCCATTGTCCAATCAGATGCATATAGCCTGGATGAGCGGAATCTTCATCTTCTAAAGAATGGGACCCAGTGGAGAGAGTAATTATGGTTAAAAATAAAATAAAAAAGAATAAGGAAAAAGACTTCCTCATATTGTTTTTATTTTACAAAAATATAATATGCCATGATTTTTAATTAAAGCTTCATGGGTTGCAGAGGTAAAGGGGTTTTCAATGAATTAAGTATTGTTGATGATCCTTTCTTCTTTACTATGTGGAAAGGAGATCATCCCAATACGCTAAATAAAGTTATTTGACAACCACTGAAATACCATTTGTTCAACTCTTCTAAAGTCAAATTTTAAATTCTATATTGGAATTCAGTACTTGCTGTCCTTTTTTTTTCCTTCTTTTTTTTTTATTAATTAGTCAGTTTCTCAGATTATAGTTGGACCGTTTTAAACATTGTGGGTCCACTTTGAGAAAGTTGAAAGAGGAAAATGAGTTAGTTTACTCTGATTTCATTTTGCCTCCTGACTGACTTGTGAAAATAAACCTTAGAATAGGATATAAGTTATATTTGTGCATTTTATTCTTTACTCATTAAAATGCTATCATGACTCGAATTACTGCCGGATAATGTACTTTCAGAAAAGGATTTGGCCGAAAGTAAAAATACCTCTGTCGGTTCCCAGAGTACCCGGGCTAGTCAAAACTTCCTCATGATGCCTGTGTTTTCTTCTGAAGTTCTTTTGAAGTTCTCTTGCTACCCAATGGTCCAGGCACTAATGGAAAAAAATTAAGACCATAGTCATATGGTCCCTGACAAGATGGTTTGGAAAAGAAAAGAGATGCAGGATTGGGGCAAAACACTGCACCTATATATGAACCCGTTGATGATCTGCCCATGGATGCTATTCCCAGGATCATGACCAAGACCCCTGAGTCCAAGCTATAGTTTATCTATATGTTCGCCCTCTACAAGATTTACACGCCTTTAACCCAAAGCGTATCCTCCATGAATTGGGTCATAATGCACAATATCCCCTTGATGATCCTGTATTCTCACCTCAACAAGTACCAATGGCCGGAGAAGAACATCGTCTGAGGAACTGACATCTTTGATTTCCATCATAAAAGTATTACTAAAGGCGGAGTACTTAAAGTCACCCCTCATATCAAATATTTCCATAAAAAGATCTTCAATGACCATTCTTTCGTATTCCACTAATCGGATGGATCAAGATTATATGATGCCTTCTCATTTTCGATTTCATACTGGTCATGATGAATATCCCGCAGAAACTATTCCCGAAGTTCACCCTTATGTCCAACCAGTCCCGTCATAAACTTTCTTCCCATCACATTATTTCCAATGTAATAATTATTTTCCTTCAAGGAATGTACAGGAACATAGTGGTCCTTATATTCCTCCTCCTCAGTCCAATTATCCACCAAGTGAATCCCAGTCTGTGCCTTCATGTCCTCAACATCCTTCTTGTATTTGCCATTCCAATGTATCCAGTGACTATGAGTCTGCTCTGGATCCCAGCGTTAAGGTTGTACTGCGTACAGGCTTGCGCTGGATGATGGAGCAGATTCACTGGAATGGAATGACTGAGCAGCAAAAACAAAAGGCTTCTGTACTATTGATGCAGGAGTTCAACGAAGAGAAAGAATCTGCTGCTCGTCTTTCGTCCTTGCCTAAGGCACAGAAATTATAAATAAAAATTTGTAAATTTATAATAACTGTTGAAAAAATTTATATTGTAGTTTATATGTAAGAGTCCTGATTGTCCTTCTCTACGCTATTCTATGCTCTTAGCCTCTTCACTCCCGTCTTTCTCTGAACGACGTGGAAAATTGAGGTGGGGGGGTCTATATATATCAGGCGAGGAGTTATGGGAGAAGTTCATTTTGCTTGTTGTAGTGCACGGAAGATGGCCTCAAATATACTGCACTACACAAATAAAATTGCCTAATAAAACTGTCACTCTGATTGTGTATAGTGGCAAAATAAACCAAACTGAACAATGCGTTGTGTCGAATATCGAAACTAATTTCTTAAACTGCTATCAAATTATTAAAATAAAACAAGTATGTGTCTATTAAATCTCTATCCTAGTAGCTAGTTTCAGTAAAGTAGATTCTGTAGTTAGTATTTTCAGATCCGTTTACCCCAAGGTTGAACCTCGAGAACTTCAAGCAACCTTAAAAGTATCTAAAACTATTCTCACTTAAGCCATTAAATTCACGTTTTGATGAATCGAGTTGGTTTTCAATTTACATAATTTAAATCGACTTTGAGATTGGATAATACACATTGATGTGGACTTAATTGGTACAAGTTGACTTACATTGAGAACACTTTGATTTTGGGAACCGACATTTTTCCTAACCTAGACTTTTGTTATTTTTCGAAATTAATTTTGTGACTTTGATGAATTTAAATGGATTGACTATTGTATTGATTTAGATTTGTAGATTTGTTTCGATTAAGGATATTGGTGTAACATTGAAATAACTCAGTTGTGGTTGACTTTGAAATAACTCAACCTGATCTGGTCTGAAAACGAGACTTAAGTGAATACTTGAGCATTTGAGTTTGATTTAATAATTTACTGGTTTAATTTGAATGCACCTTTGAATCAATACCTTGAACTGGGACTTTAATATTTTGTTAGAAGTATTTAATTTCAAAATACGAAACTATATCAGAGGTTTATAAATCAGAATTTGTTACAGTTGGTCTAATTCAGATCGAGACCGAACTTTGAACTTTTGGTATGAGCTTTTGGACTTATTAATTGCATATTTCATGTGCATGATCTTGTTTATTTCAATTTAGCTTATAAATCATAATACTCGATTTTTATAGGTACAGTTAGGACCTTAACGGTTTGGCTGTAGTATTTTAAACAGATTTTACTTTAAATTTGGATTGATTTTTTATTTTAAGGCTTAAGTGAGAATAGTTTTAGATACTTACAGAATCTACTTTACTGAAACTAGCTACTAGGATAGAGATTTAATAGACACATACTTGTTTTATTTTAATAATTTGATAGCAGTTTAAGAAATTAGTTTCGATATTCGACACAACGCATTGTTCAGTTTGGTTTATTTTGCCACTATACACAATCAGAGTGACAGTTTTATTAGGCAATTTTATTTGTGTAGTGCAGTATATTTGAGGCCATCTTCCGTGCACTACTACAATGCAGGAGTTCAACGAAGAGAAAGAATCTGCTGCTCGTCTTTCGTCCTTGCCTAAGGCACAGAAATTATAAATAAAAATTTGTAAATTTATAATAACTGTTGAAAAAATTTATATTGTAGTTTATATGTAAGAGTCCTGATTGTCCTTCTCTACGCTATTCTATGCTCTTAGCCTCTTCACTCCCGTCTTTCTCTGAACGACGTGGAAAATTGAGGTGGGGGGTTTAGATTTAGCGGGGGAGGATATAAGGGAGATGTTGTTCGTGCATAGTTGTGCCATTGACGACTGAAGTAACCCGTAGTAACGGTTTTGTAAGTTTAAGATTACTCATTGATCCAGTCTGGACACTACGATCCAGCCTGGACGATGAGTTTATTATAGTATCATTTATGGATGTATTTATTAACAAATATGTAATATTTATAGATGTTATAATTATGTTTTCTCTTTTTAGTTGTTGATATAATTGTGCTGATATCTTATTGATAATATTATAAACAAAACCATTTGTAAAAAGTTATTTAAGAGTACAAAACATATTGTACAAAAACAACTCATAACATACTCGAAGTACTGGAAGTTAGATTATCCAGATTTTCCAGGTTAGTGAGTTATGAAAAATTAAAGTACTCCATTTAATCCATTATTATATAAATTATTAATATTATGTGTTGGAAAAGCAGTAGTAAACTGAGCATTATTGTTTACAGTTTACTATCTTGTTGGATCAGCAAATCTTGACCAAATTGAACAAACCCCTCTTGGAAATCTAAAGGGTGAGTTCAATAAAATACATGTAAAATTATATGAAAAAATACTGTTATAAATGAAGATAACGTGTGATCAAGTGTATTAACACCCAGTTATTATTATTTTGACAGGGTTTCAGTTCCTGATTTCAGTCTCTGGTTTCAGTTTTGTTTTTCGGTTCCTGGTTTCAGTTCCAGTTCTGTGTATGTTTCAGTTCCTGTTTATGTTCTGTTTTTGTTTAATGTTGGCTTTTGATCTCCAAAATCCTCAGCTAAGTATAGTATATATTTGTCGTAATTGAGTCAGAATTTCTACTTCCTCCCTTTACTTCATTGCACGAATAATATTTGGAAACGGTTGGTTTCCACTCTTGAATCTGATCCTGAGTTGTTGAACTTATGTACATAATCATAATACATTGGATTCTAAGTATAATTCCAATGTATTTATCTAATTAAAATATATCATATAATTAAATTAATATAACTTTTATTATCGTATTGTTGGGAGTGGATTGTGTTATCTTTTAGCTCTTCACAAACCTCCCACATGTATATATTTTGAGCGAATTAAGTAAACAAACTTTTTTATAGTGTGTCAATATCCTTAGATTTTGTTCTCTATTGACCTATTATTATATTATTATTCTTTTTCCTGGAAAAATATCTGATTAGTCTCCACTGAAAAATATCTGATTAGTCTCCATTGATAGATAGATCCGGGAACGATCTAGTTAAGTATACACCCTTCATTCTGGGTAAGACCTGTAAATTATATCATAATTGCTTATTCACCTTAAAAAACTCACAATCCTCCTTGAATAGTCACCAAGTAAGCAGGCCAACGGAGTCCGGAGACAATCTCCCTCCGTTACGGAAAAAGCCTAACCTGCTCCGTAACACCTCTGATGGTGTCAGTTGGTTGCCTGTGCTTACTAGACATTCAAACCACATTTTTTTGAACATCACCAACCTATCATCTACGTATCAATTTTATCTTTTGACCTCCGAATTATTCAATCTTCTTCAATCTTCGTCTCAACGAGAAAGAGTGGAGAGAGGCACCTTCCAGTCGGGTACACTAGTTGATCCCAGCGTGCTTCCTCTCCGCAACATATATATATATATATATATATAAATATATATATATATAATATGATATATATATATATAATATATATATATATATAATATATATATATATATATATATATATATATATATATATATATATATATATATATATTAAATAAAAAAAAAAATTTTTTTTTTTTTTATTTATAAATAATAAACTATTTTACATATCGGACTTTTATAATAATTTCTTATAATGGCAAGGCCTAGGCTATAATCCCATGAAAAATTATTTGTTTCGCTTTAATACTTTTAAAATTATTTAGATCCAAAAAAAAAAAAAAAAAACCCATCTTTTAAAAAAAAAACCAAAATAAAAAAAAAAAAAAACCCACTTCTAAAAACCCTTCTTAGAGTAAAAATATTTCATCATATGCTAGTAAACTTTTTAAGATATTTTATGAAAAATATTATTAAAAATAGTAAAAAAAAAAGTTAAAATTTAATTATGAAATTAAGCATACTGTCAAACCAAGGCAATTCAGAAAAAAAATCGACCTTTTTTTTGTTTTAAGTAACTGTAACTATTAAAAACTATAACACTTACAGAAATTAGTTCTAGATATAATAAAATATGGGCATTTGGCAATCATTTAATGTAAAGAAATTTAAAAAAAATAAAAAACTAATAACTATTTTTAAAAAAATTTTTCAAAAAAAAAGGAAAAAAAAAATTTTGGGGGCCAATTTCAGAAAACCTAAAAAAAATATATAAATTTTATCAATATTTGGTTGACACTAGCTGAAATGAGCTTCCCTAACGTGTTAGTAGTAAGTAAGAATGATAAATTAGCTGTATTGCCAGATTTAGCTGATTTTTTTAAATCTGGCACCCTTAGCAATTTTTAGCTACTTTTTAGTTTTTGTTGTTGTCAGGTATGTTTATATGTGTTTCCGATGCCTCCGAGTTGATTCCCGTGGTTACTGAGTCAATTGGCCCCCCCAGTCAAGGGTGAGGGGGGTGGGGGGAATGGAATAGAAATCTGAAATTGCCCCGGGTTCATAAATGTTAAATAACTTTTTAATGAATTGTGCTATCACTATGTATTTTATATGTATACATAGCTTAAAACCTGTACTATCAAAGAGTAGGTGATCAAATTTTACAATTATTTTTTTATTTTTCGTACACAGACCTTATAAATCAAAATTAAAAATTTTAAAAATTTTTTTGAAGAAAAATCAAAAAAATTTTAGTTATTTTTATATATTTTTAAATTTTTTTTTTTTTGCAGTTCACTGCACCTGTTAATCTGCTACAACTTTTATTAAAAAAAAAAAAATTTTTTAAACTTTTTTGTAAAAACACATGGGGTTTTTTTTTTGTACAAAGTGGGTTTTTTTTTTGTTACATTTTTTCTGGGGGGTTTTCGGACCCCACACTGACAGAAGGGAAAAAAACACTACCATACAGCATGTTGATAGGAGTTATAGCGCAATTAATGCACATTTTCAATAAATTGGAATTGCGGTTTTTTTTTTTCGTTGAAGTGGGTTTTTTTAGAGCTTCAACTCAAGGGTCTTGGGGGGGGAGGGGCTGCCATAAAATTTCCCCCATGGATTTGGGTTGTGGAATGAGATCAAGGATGGGACCCAAAACAGGAATGAATCAAATATTATGCTAATTTATAAATTTCTTAATGCAATGAATGCTGGAAAAGTCTCAAAATGTCGTTTCAGAAGAAATGCCTGAAATTTGTGAAATTTTTTCAAAAAATGAAAAAAAATTCCCAAAAATTCAAAAAATTGACTTCGAACCATTATAACAATTTTTTCCCTCGACCTAGATGCGATTAAATGTGCACCAAATTTTTCGCTCACTAAAGACCGCATATTTACCGAGCATACAGCAATGGGTTGTTTTATGAACAAAATGGCTTGGTTTTTTTGTGTAATCAGCACTATATATATATATATATATATATATAGAACTATTACTGTTCTCCTCCAATCCTTTGGAACTGATACCCTCCATAAACGCCTTTATTATACAACTTCGAATTTCCAGTAATCACAATCTTGGACTCCATTCTTGATCTTTCCCCAGGTAATTCTCATCATATACCTGCGGATTTACCATTCTTCAAAAAAACTTTCTCACCTTACCTTTAATCTCCTCGCCCTAGTAATGCCTCACCCCCAAAGGCCAACAATACCATTTCCCATTACAACCATCAAAACCACACAACATTCACTATCACATCATCATCTCTGCAATGTTATGCAGATTTTCGAAGTGTTCCTCCACTCTTCTCATCAGTCATGAAATACAACCTTATTCCATTATTCTAAGATTCCCATTACTTCCTTCCAGATGAGCTTCCTATTCTCTTGTAAGTTCCCATTCATCCTCCTTTCAAATGGTTCATTACTTCCTTTTCCCTTTAACGTATGCAACTTTTAGTCTTCCTCTTTTTCTCCTTATATATTTTCATACAACCTTCTCTTGAGACCTCATCACTGACTTAAACACATTTATCCACTCCACTTTTTTACTTTTAACTGCTTGTGTCACTTTTTCATTCCACCACTCACTAATGACATTCTTACGTCCTACTTTAGTACATCCACATACTTCTCTTGTACTGTTAACATAGGCTTCCTTCATTTGCGTCCAAATATGTTGTTTCATCTTGTTCATATTCAACGGATTTATTTCCAAGTGTTCTCACATACTTTCTATATAACCTTGTTCACTTAACTTCTCATTCTTAATTCTCCCCATAAACTTCCTTATCTCATTCCTCTCTATTCATGCCCTCCACAACATAATCTTACATAAAACAATAATTACCCGATATTCCCATCCCCAACCCATTCACTGATTTAACATCCATAGCATATTTCAACATCAACACAACATTAATCATACTTTTTACTTAAATACCATATCTATCTACACCAACTCTAGTATACTTATACTCTTGTGCTCGAAGAATGTATTACTAACAAACACTTCTCTCCTCGCAAAAATCAATCACCTTCCTACCATTCTCATTTTCTCCCGCAGGCTCAAAGCAACCTGCTATACTATCCCTTTTTTGGTCACCTATCCAACCATTCAAGTCAACCAACACAATCAATCTGCAGCCCCCTGCTCACTCCATCCAAAACATCATTCAGATTATCCACGAAAGTCGCTCTTTCATCAATATCACCCTCAGATGGACCATGTTACAACCGCACATGCCTTGACCTTAAACTTAAATTTAACCATTAGAATACTACTCTCACTCAAACAAAATCCAAAATAGCTTTTTGCCACAAGTCACTCATCAGAATCACAACTCTTCACTCCAGTACACACACATTTCACTCACACCACACGTCTTCACAGCTTCCTCTCATCTTTGCTTCAGGCACAGCAAGCAAACAAAATTTACACTTTCTAAATGCGTTCATTACCTCTCTCCCCACCATTTATTAGATGTACCCAGACAATTCATACAATTTCGCTGAAAGATACAAGCAAGCAATTGAAGCTAAAAACTGCATCAAGAATGTTTTTAATAAAATTGTAAAAAATGAAAAAAATGAAAAAAACATTTTTCTGCATCACTACATATATTTTATTATTAACCTTTCCTTGTCTCCCCATGGACTTGAGGTGGAGTGTACAAACATGAGTCAGATCCGAGATGCATAAGCATACTTGAGCATTAATATGTGATACCAGGGCCATAACCAAGCTAAACACAGGCCCTTCAGTTGTCTCCTATGAGATGCAAAGACATTTAGTGAGGAATTCTTTCCCTACTGGTAATATATATATATATATATATATATATATATATATATATATATATATATATATATATATATATATATATATATATATATATATATATATATATATATATATAATATATATATATATATATATATATATAATATACCTATACTTCTGCCCCTGACCCACCTTAATTGGGAGGGCGCACACGCTTACAGGAAGGCCGGCCTGCCGCCACGGGCCGTTCACAGGTCCGAGGAGAGAGGATATAGAGAAGTCGGCACGGGGGGCATCAAACGGTTGAGCGACGGAGTCGCATGGCAAGGTTCGTGGGTTCGAATCCTAGTTCGGATCTTAGGTAGAAATTACCTAAGAAGTTCCCCTCCTCAAATAGGGCTATGCCCGTGAAGGGTGAACTTTTACATACAAAAAAAAATATATATATATATATAATATATTTAATATAAGTATATATATATATATATATATATATATATATATATATATAGTATATATATATATATATATAATATATATTATATATATATATATATATATATATATATACCGTAAAAATGGGGGAAAAAATCGGTAAAAAATCGCCGTTTTTTTTTTTTTAATGAATCATGAAAAAACGAAATTTTAAGTTATCTATACTTAATAGTTTTTCTCACATTTAGAGTTTTCTTAATGTTTTAGAGATATAATGAATAAATAAAAATCTCGAAATGAATATTTTTAAAAAAAATTTTGAAAAATTCATTTTCAAACCAATTGAATTCGGGAATACAAGCCCGCGGTCAGTGCGTCGGGGAAAAGGCCGGTCATGTAAAATATTACTGTTCTTTTGTGCTTGTCCAAACTAATTATAATTATAATTTAAAAATGTTAAATAGAAGTCTAATAATATTCTAAATAATTTGGATAGAAAAACACAAGTTTAAGTTATATTTTATTAATATTTTGCAAACGTTGAGATTTTAACAAAATTTTGAAATTTTATTTTTCATCTTTTATGCTAAATAAGCATTGAAAAAATGAATTATGACAATAATTTTAATATTTCTAATAATAATAATAATATATTCACTTTTTAAACAAAATTGGCCTTTTTTATATTAACGAGTAGCGCCTATGTACGCACATTTCACGTGAACTTTTTAACGAAAATATTATTCACAATATTATAATTTAAATTAATTCAATCAATTTTAATGACTCTTAATAGTACTTACAATATAATAATTGCCTTTTAACAAAATGGCTTTTTTTTTTCTTTTTTTTTATATCCAAGTTGCCCCCACCATATCCGAGCACTTTTTTTTATCCTTACACTAGAAAGAAGAAAGATATGTATAGAAAACATTAAACAAATTTCTTATATCTAGCATGAATAAAAATTGCAATTAAAAATGATCTGAAAGCTGGCAATAACAAGACATTTTTTTAAAAAGTTTACACTTCCCGGCTTTTCCCGACGCCCGACCGGTTTTTTCACTTTCTTAATAAATTTAAAAATAAGCTTAATATTTTAAATTTTTTTTTACAATGGGGGGAAAATGTTTTAAAAATAGACTCCCATTGCACATCTAACTCAAAATTCTGTTATTTAATTCTACGAGAGATTCACGAGGTCTTTTGGAATTTGTTTTGCATAAAAAAAACAAAAAAAAATTTCCACTTTGGGAAAATTTTTTGACTAGTAGGTGTAAGTTATTTACTTAAATTTTTTATATATGGTTAAAATATAAATCTATTTGGTTCCACAAAATTTTCTCGAAATTGAATACGTGTTTCAGCTTTAAAACATATTAACAATTTATTAAACTGACCGGTTTTCCCCTCCGTGACCGGCTCTTCCCCATTTTACGGTAATATATATATTATATATATTATATATATTATATATATATATATATATTATATATATAATATATATAATATATATATAATATTATATATTATATATATATATATATATATTTTATATATATTATTATATATATATATATATATATATATATATTATATAATATATATCTATATATATATATATATATCATTATATATATATATATAATATATATTATTATATTTATATATTATATTATAATATATATATATATATATATATGGCACTTAGGGTTTGAGGGGAGGTTGTTGGGTGGGGGGGTGCTTTTTCTTCTTTGACTGTCCAGATAATATTTAGTTTTTTATTTCTGATGGCATATTAGTGCACCCAACCTCGTTTCTTGGGGAAACAATTGGGCAGTTGATGAGAATAAATAATAATAATAATAATAATAATAATAATAATAATAATAATAATAATAATAATAATAATAAAAATAATAATAACCTG